>PVJI01003275.1:0-127292 GCA_004026765.1 Micronycteris hirsuta
CGCACACAAACGTGTGTATTCATACTGCAGTGTATACACTACGTGTAAAGCTGAGTAGGGGCAGAGGTTACTCCTGACACACACCCAAACTGTAAATGCAAGTTCTCAACAATTGCAAAACAATTTTCTCGAGAAATTGTTATTGAAGATAAACAATGAAACAGCTGTCAGAGAGGAGGGGCGTTGTGGGGCTGGGTGAAAAAAGGTGAAAAGATTAAGTAAAAAAAAAAACAAAAAACAAAACAAAAAAACTTGACACAGACGACAGCCTGGTGGTTACTAGAGGGACAGGGGCGTTGGGGGAGGTAGAAGGGGGTAAAGGCGGATACAATGAAGATGGAGGGAGACGTGACTTGGGGTGATGAACACGCAATACACTACAGAGATGATGTATTATAGACTTGTACACCTGAAACCTATATAATTTTATTATCCAATGTCATCCCAATAAATTCATTAAAAAAGAGAATAATAGATAAATAATGAATTTTAAATTTGACACCAATTCTCAGAGATTTCCCAGAAAGATGCTAATCTGAAATGAAGGACATATAAATTAATAACAAGAACAAATACTTACATGTTTTTCTGCTTACTCCAATAATTTTGGACCAGTTCACTTGTAAAACCTGCATCCAGCAAGACGCGATTAATCAAATCTGTGTTACCTAACACAGAAAAACAATAGCCTCAATTACACACACATAATTTTTGAATTA
Source organism: Micronycteris hirsuta (assembly GCA_004026765.1). Classification (NCBI taxonomy): domain Eukaryota; kingdom Metazoa; phylum Chordata; class Mammalia; order Chiroptera; family Phyllostomidae; genus Micronycteris; species Micronycteris hirsuta. The sequence continues at coordinate 720 of PVJI01003275.1, forward strand.
AGATAATGAGATAATATATTATCTATTTCTTTAAAAAATTATAATAAATGATATTTCTATGAATTTAAAAATATATCTTATATGAATTTTCTGTGCTTTTTATATATTTTTATCTTGCCTCCCATCTTTCAGGTTATGGTAGGATTCGTAGTCGAAAAGCCAATTGTAAAACAGGCAACTTATTTTGTTAACTTTATTAAAAAGGTATATATAATATGCCAATAAAGAAACAATGAGGAAATAGTATTCCTCTTTTGATTTTCATTTTTTGTAGGTTAGTATAGTGATTCCAAATCATCATAATTCCATAGGCAATTTTGTATATAAATATAAAACTACTTAACTATATCTTTTTGTTTGTTTTTGCCAAGGAACATACGTTATCGCAGACCTCCCTTATTCTAAGACTGGCATCTGGAATCTACTGATACGGTCTTGGTGAAAGACCCTATCAGCCGAAGTTCAAAGGTAATGAAGTAGATACAGATGATGAGAACCAAGAGTAAAATTAATACACATTTATACAACACTTTGCCTTCATCCTGCTCTAACCCCAGAACGTTCTGAATAAACTGTAAATACTCCCTGAAACTTCACATTTATAATAAAATTTTATTTTATTCAGATAAGGAATATATGGTCTTAATATCCTATAACTACAGGAGGTGGGGATAAGATATGCTGGAAACATTTGAGTTGTTTTTAATCATTTTAATTTAAGGTACCTTTCACTCAGGATTAAAGGATACATATAATCCATATTTTAGACTTAATTTCAACTTATTTTAGGAACTATATTTTATTATTTTAGAAAGAGCATAAATTTAAAAAGTAGCCCATTTGGAAAGTGAATGCAGTAATGTAACTGATTCCAATCCTTTCAGGAAAAACAAACAAAAATATGTGACCATTATTGTAATTTATAATATAACCAAAGTTGTAAATAGTTTCATAATTTCATTTGTATTTCCATTATCTTGTAAATCTAAAATGTGTCTTGAAATATGTCCCCTACAGCTAATTCCATACAATATGTAAACAGATTAAAACATTAATCTTTACATTTTACACACACACACATACAATATCATTTTCACATTAGTGCAAAATGAAGAAAAATATGAGAAGACAGCCACTCTATAGTGTGCATGTTTAGGTAGGTTAATAAATTAACTGTAATTGAAATTTTTCTGATGGATTAAGTACTTCTATAAAGTAAATTTACTCTTGACTGTACCCACTTAAAAAAAAAACTAGATCAGTTAGATTTCAATCACTGATAGTTACTTTTAAAGTTAATTTTCCATATTTCTTGAAACCATCATATAAAATATGATTGAGAAAAATCTATAACAATCTGAGGAAAATATAAATTATCTTATAGCTATTGGTTACTTTTTATAATTAAAAATCCAATAAAATATCAACTCTTCACATGGTTATATAATCACCTCTAACTTTTCTTATTGGATCATAGGGGAGGCAGGTAGAGGTAAGAGAAATGGAGAGAGAGTTTGAAGAACAGAGTATGGATATTAGTCCTATTATACTAAAAGTATTTTGTTTAAACATATTCAGACTTTCCTAGGATCTACAGATACACAATTAAAGGATAATTCAATAATATTATTTCAATTCTGTCTTGGGAATGCCTGCTGTGAACAACGTAAAATAACACTGAGAGGCTCTGGCTCAGTCTGGGTGAGCACACACTGCGTGGAAAGATGGAATCACTGATACGCAGGATCGACGTAGACTCATCTACTCAGCACAGGTTTTCAGAGTAGCTAACTGTTATTAGAGGTGCCGGTTATTTCTTTTTATGGGATAAATTTAAATTTGAGAGATGGCTTTAAGAACAAATTTTCACTTTTTATTACTGAGGAAGTACTTTGTTTAATTGATAGGGAATTAATTTTTTTAAAAAAGGAGGAGGGAAGAGGAAGAGATAAGGGAAGGAGCAGTAAGGAAGAACAAAAAAGTCGATTATGTATACTTTTTAAAAAGATTATATATACTAAGGTAAATTGTTTTTGCCATACAGCTGGTTTTCCTTTGTTACTTTCCCATTTGCATTGTGTTTTTTTTTAAAGATTTTATTTACTCATTTTCAAAGAGAGGAGAAGGGAGAGAGAAAGAGCAATGTATGGTTGCCTCTCACATGGCCCTCATTGGGGACCTGGCCCACAACCCAGGCATGTGCCCCGACTGGGAATAGAACACGGACCCTCTGGTTCCCAGCCTGCGCTCAATCCACTGAGCTACACCAGCCGGGCATGCATTGCGTTTTTTCCTGATAGTGCTTTTATAAAATATTTTTAGAAAAAGTTAAGATTTTAAAATGTTTTAAAAGCTAAGAACCCATACATGTCTATGAAGTTTTATAGTATGGATAATGCAAATTTCTCTGAAAGACACATATAATAGTTAAAAACTACTAAATTTTTTTATCCCAATTAGATTTACTTCATAAAAAGGGAAATTATAGAAGCATATTTTTAATATAAAAATTTAACTGTGATCAAAATAAAATGTCAGGGAGAAAACAAAGCACTAAGTAATATATCTTATATCTTGTTTTTATTCTATTCATATTAAATTTGTTATGTAAATTGGAAGGTATATAAATTGATGAAAATGTGTTATATGTTTGTTTTCTTCTATGTAGCATGAACAGTGTGAGGGTGGGAGTGGAGATGGCTGGGTTTGGGGGAATTGGTGGGGGAAAATGGAGGCAACTGTACTTGAACAACAAAAAAGAAGAAAAACTTTCAAAAGTTCATTCAAAATTAAGCTTCTTAAAGTTGAAAGGAGCAAAGGCAAACCTATCCTGTTTATACTTAAACATTTTCAAGTATCTATTACCTGGCTTTGAAATTTTGATTTCCCTTAATAATATAATAAAAATTTTTTACTAGGGCTGTATTTTCTTACCCTTTACCATTAAAATTTTATAAAGTAACTAAATAAACCATCATAACAACAAACTAACCTGAACCAAGATTTGACCACTTTGGCTATAACCACAGTGAAACAATTATGGTGAATTAATGCATACTTACAAGATGGATTGTTTGGAGTTTTTCTATCAATAAGTTCATTGAAATTTAAAAGAAATTCAGTGTTATTGTCTGATATTTTAAGGTCATTGCAGTAATCTCTGAAAAAATATTTGAAGACATTGGTTATTAAAATCAAAACATTAAAAAATATATACAGTAATTATAGTAAGTGGACACTTTTTTTACCTAGCTATATGACTTTGCAAGCCATACTTCTTATTACCTCCATTTCCACATTTCTACATCAAAACAACACTTTCACAATAAATGGTATTACAGATAATACATATTAAGCACTTGAACTCTGGATAGTACATGATCAATATATGTTAATTTTTGTTATTCTCATTGCATTATTATCACTGTAAGTTGTAGGCTTGAAGTTTTCATATAGAAATTAACTGAGAAGTTTAAAAATATTCATTTTCACTAATTTCATAATAAACCCATTGCATGTTAACATTTTGATTAGAAATTACTGTATTTAACAAAAGTAATCCCATTTAAAAAGTGGCACTGATTTAACTATTTACAAATCTCTAATTCCTAACTTAAGAAGGGACAAGCGTGCCTCTGCATTCAATCAACTCAAGATTTTGTTTTGGTACGTGAAAAAAAATGTTCTCATACAGATTTGCATTTGGAAAAGAGAGGGTTATTTAATAGCCCTTTAAGATAGTTGTCTATTCTTTTTCTTTTTTAATCCTCAACTGAGGACTTGTTTATTGATCTTAGAGAGAAAGGAAAGAGGTGGGGAGAGAGAGAAGAGAGAAAGACAGGGGAAGAGAAAAGGAGAGAGACAGAGAAAGACAGAAACAGACAGAGAGATAGAGAAGAGAGACATGAGAAACACTGATCAGTTGCTTCCCATAAATGTCCTGACCAGGGATAGAACTCACAACCTTTTGGTGTATGGGATAATGCTCCAACCAACTGAGTTATCAGGCTAGGGCTATATCTAATCTTTCTTCTTTTTTTTATTGTAATACTGAATTTGAAACAATGTCAATGAACTTTTTGTACTGTTTCATTAAAACTCAATACACTATCTTATACTTTGAATGAATCTTTTTGCATCTATGATTCTGTAACATAATCAGTTATTTGGAAAATATGAGTTATGCAGTTCTTCCAAATGATGACACATTTCATTATACAATACTGACAATGCACGTTCATTAACATCATCACTGATCTCAACAAATAGATCTAAATATTGGGAAGCTCACAGTAATAAATACAACTTCTCCAAAATTCTTATTTTTATTTAAAAGCTCAGGTTTTGTCATTGGCAACACATACTCTCAGTTCCTTCAAAGTAAAAATCTCATTTGATTGATTTTTAAGAAAACATTTTCCAAATACCCAAGTCATTCTTTGAGTAAAATGATATTTCATGAAAAAAAAAAAAACAACACTATTTCAGCTCTCAATTCAAACAATCAGACAAGTGTTTTTCCTTTGAGGCAGCCAAGTTACTCTGATACAATACATAATTTGCATCTTCACTGCAGAGTGTTAAAAGACATATTCGTGGGTAAAGCTTCAATAAAATTAATACTTTTCACTGCTTCAATCAAGGATATCTTCACGTACAACTGCCTTTTCCCCGATCCAGGTGCCTGGCAATGAAGATTGCAATGGGACTTAAGTGCTACTGCCTTAATTCCTATTAAAATGATAGCTCACCATTGCTTTTGTACTGCCAATGCAAATGACAATATCATGAAATAGACGAACATCATGACATTGTTGGGAAAATAGCTTTGACCTACTGGATTCTCTGAAAGGGTCTCTGGAACCCACAGGATTCTGAGAACCAGACTTTGAGAACTGTGGTCCTAAGTGTTTTAGAAATTCAGAATAAATATAAGGCAACATAAATATAGGATTGCAATTGTAATTAGTCTGATACAACCAACAGATTGGATAATCAAATATTCAAGACAAACATTCAATTAAATAGTAATCATTTTCAGATGCAAGTTCATTATCTAAATACCAAACCTCAGAGGAGAGTAGAAAGAAATAGAATGTCAGAACTTCAAAAACAAAACAAAACAAAACAAAACAAAACAAAAACTTTGTGGTTCATGAAAAATTTTAGTTTAGAAAGGCAAGGTTGAGAAAGTTTACACGATTCGTACTCATTATTTGTCAGAGCTGAAAGTGACTTCCGACACTGCCAGGCTATTTTGGAAACCACACTAGCCTAGTTAGTAGTCAAAGGCCAACATATTGAATTTTGGTGTCACAAAATTGGAAGCTGAAAGCAAGCTACTAGAAGAACTAAGTAAAATACTGCAAATAATTACTAACAACCCATTTTAGAATTCTAAGTTATTATTAAAAAGCATTTCATAATTTTATCGTATATTTGCTCACTTAAGCCTACAAACCAGTTTATGAGAAAGTATTTACAATTTTAAAGGTGAGGAAACAGACTCAAAGATGTAAAAATATTTACCCAAAGGTATGTAACTAGCAAATACTCAAGCCCCAAGGAGAAGCCAAGTCCTCACTTCCCTGATTAGCGTGTTTTAACCACAGCTAGTGCTTTGAACTGTCACTCTGGACCCTTCTGTTATTGCAAAACTCCAGGCCAAAAGCAACTTTGACCTTTTCCAATAGGGGGCTTTTAGTGTTATAAGTTAAAACAGAAGTCTTTCTTATTTAGACCGTCTTTTTTATTCTTTTTCCTTGCTGGTTGGGTTGTGCTCCATTTTGAAGTAGTCTAAAGACAGCCAGAGGAAAAGGGGCGTGAGGACTAGGTGGACATGGGCAAAGTGGGGCCAGAAGTAGGGTTGGAAAGAGACTTTGCTTGATGTGATGGCGTGCGATGCAGTGTGCGGATGATAGTTTGTTGAGTTGTACACTTGAAACCTGTATAATTTTGTGACCCAATGTCACCCCAATGAATTCAATGTAAAATAAAGATATCATGGACCTTCAAGATATTATTGACTACTTCTGATTATAGTAAACATCACACTGTCAAATGATAGTCTGATGTTTACTAACAGCAAAAGCCAAAAAGTGTTGAAAGTACCCTTAAGGAGAGTTCTTGAATTAGGATGGGAACAGAAGTGAAAAGATTTTAAAAATGAATTATATGAGTAAACACTGAATGTTGTGTTAGTGGATGACTTCTCTAGTAATAAGAATGATGGAGAAGGACCACAGAAAATTACCCACCACGTGGAGTGTGGTGCCTATTCTACAGGAAGTAAGTAGCAAGAGGCTGATGGATATACAGGGTCTGGCAGAAGTAATGCCACTGAGTGTGGTTGGTAGGGTATGTGAATGGCTTGCACAAGATGGAAAATGATTCCTCACAAAAGTGAAGCCGCAAGGTGGAGAAATATTTGCATGGCTTTAAAGGAACAAACCAACTTCGACTTGCTCAAAATACCTTCAGGGCCTGGAGGGCCAAAATATCTTTTGGTCGCTTTCTGTTTCTGACCAAATGGGCTTTGAAACTTAAAAGAATTTGAAACCACAAGATCTTTAGTACTAGAAATCTGGCAAATTAATTATTTCTAGAATACTGAAAATGAGTTTGTTCTCATTCTGGTCAACAAACTTACATACTGAACTTTAGACTATCACATATTATTATGTATTTCTCATTCTAATTGATCTTCCTTGAAGTACCTTCTCATTCCTGCATATCCAAGAAAGAGAGTGATATTAGTGTGTTTTAGGCTTTTCATCCCTAAGAGTGCATGCTTCTTAAAGGCGGGAATGTTCCATGCATCTAAATTCTCATTGTTTTCCTTTTATAGTAGTTTTAAAATTGACTAAACTGCAAAAACTGATGATTAATCAAGATCAAATAGCTTAATTTATTTAGGAATTAACAAAAATGGTTATATCTTTAAAATTTGCAAGCTTTATTCTTTAAGTTATTTTAAAATAACTGCTTTTTAATCCTCTTTATTAAATAACAATTCTTGCCCTGGACGGTGTGGCTCAGTTGGTTGGAGTAATCCTGTAGGCCAAAAGGTCATGGGTTTGATTCCCCATCAGGGCACATTCCCAGATTGTGGTTTCAATCCCCAGTTTGGGCACGTACGAGAAGGCAACCAATCAATGTTTCCCTCTCATATAGATGTCTCTCTCTGTCTCTCTGCTGCTGTCTCTGTTTCTCTCCTGCCCCTCGCCCCCCACTTCCTCTGTCTCTAAAAGCAGTGAGAAAATGTCCTGGGGTGAGGATTAAAAAAAAAGGAAATAATATTTCCTCATCCCCTTCCTCTTACTACAACCATAAATAATAACTTTATTTAGAGCTCACGTTTTACCAAAAACTCTGGTAAATACATTGCAAGCATTATTTCATTTAAAGCTTATACAAACTCCATGACACAGGTATTCTTGATACAACATTAGCAAATAAATAAACTGAGGTACAGAGAATTTGAGTAACACAGCCATACTTATGCAAAAGTAAAATAAAAGAATAACTGAGACCAGTTTTTATGAGCCTTCTTTGGGTTCTTAGAGTAATTTCTTTGTGAAGTATACAATGTAAAACATTAATAATACAAGTTCCTGAATCTATTTTCTTCAATAATTTAGTCTAGATCAGAGATTCAACTTGTGTCCCGTGAGAATTTTAAAAAATATGCAATACCTGACTATTCAGTCAGGGGCACTGACCACTGTTCTCTCAGATTATTTAAAAAAAAAAAAAAAAAAAAAACAGCCAGCACAATAGCCTTCCACTGTGAATGATTCAAAACTATACATTTTTTTGTCAGATTGGCAAAAAAGTGTATTTTTTGGTTTGCTGCAGTATTTTAGTAATTAGCTTGTATGTGTCATGAGATGAAAAGGTTGAAAGTCATTAATCGAGATTAATAAGAATTCTATTAAGTTGAATATTACATGTGTTTGCTAGAGAGTGGGAATCAAACACTAAGAAAAAGAATAAAATTTTAAAAAAAGAAATACACTTGGATAATTCAATAGAGTTTCAAATAATTATATGAAAAAAAAGTAAAGATAAAAATGTATGTTAGGAATAGACAAGGGGGATTATATGATGGAGAAATAATATTGGGCAGGAGGAAAAAAGGTCAATCTCAGAAAGTATGTGCGAAAATGTCGCTATATAACATGTTTTCCATGTTTTTTTTAATACACTAACACAACTTGCCAAAAAGTTGTCTTAGTGTATTAAAAAAATTAATATGAAGTTAAGACTTTCTATGAGGCATATATATTCTTATGTGTGCATACACACATATATATCTATACATGTCTATTCATATCTATCAGTGTGTATGTATATATGTATATATGTAAGACGTCAAAACATACACACAGAGTATGTTTGCATGGCACACACACTCACAAATGCAAGAACACAATTGGTCATTTTTGTTGCATAGTTAGCTGCAACAAAAGCAAAGCCTACATCTGTCTTGTTCACTATTGTATCGCCACGTCAGCCATTGCTTAGCACAGTGAGTACTTGCTCACTCAGTGCCTGGGTGGCTAAATGAATGAATGAGCAGGATTGTCTTTCAGTTTTAAAGTTATTATTCCCTTTGGTTTCATAACGTGGCACAAAATTAACGAGGAGCGGTCTTGACCCCAAGTCAGAACTGTTATCATTCATGCAAGCTATAAAAATTAAAAATAAAAATAAAATAAAGTAAAATAAAAACAAAACCAACCTTGGTGCTAAGAATGTATATCCATATTCTTCAAAATTATCTGGCTTCAGTGTCTCTGAATCTGCAAAGGCAATATTACAGGGTTAGGTGAGCAATCCAGAATATATATCCTGAGATTCTATGGCAATAAGAAGGCATCAGAAAGGTAATCTAATAAGAAAAGTTAAACAAGTCTACTTATAACCCAAATCAAAACACATCAATGAATAAAATTTCCTCCATACTTGCAGAAATAAAATCAACTTAATTTTATAATATGGACTAAAAAGTTATATCAGAGAAAAGGCTATGTTTATAATTTTCCCACTTACTAACTGTACTATAACCACAATAATTGATATCAGTGTTACATCAGAGATATTTTATTTAAAACATCAACATAAAAAATTTACCAATATTATAGTAAAGAAAATGATTTCAATGAATGCCTTAGTGAATTAGTGACATTCTTCACATTAGTATGAATTAGTAAGTGGAAGGATAAAAACACACAAGTATTTGTCTAAGAAAAAACTTGAATGTGAAACAGGTTCTATTTGAAAACACAAGCATGTTTTTTTCCCAATTTTTGGCCACTAAGATTTGAGTGATCATGGAGGAAAATATAGCAAATGAGAAGCACAAAGGATAATATCCAATAGGAATGGAAAAATCAGTGGAAATGTCAAGTGTACTAAACAGAAAAAAATTAAGCAACAAGAAAATACTTGCCCTTCATTTTGCCCTTTTTTGCTGTCAAAATCCATCAGAAAGAGAAAGCAGGGAAACAAAAAAAAAGAGGGTAAAGCAAAGGGGGTCACAAACAATATTTTATTCAATGATTTTCTTGAATAAAAATATTGTGTATAGATCAAAGGTTCATTTATGTACAGCTGTAGTCTGGAAAAGAAGATACATATTTTTGAAAAATAGAAAGTATGTCCTGTCAATTACTACTAGAGCACTCTCTTGTACTGTAGTTATTTCAAGGGTCCATTTTGCAAAGTGTTTAATGCAGGTGCAATACCAATGATGTTCGCCTATAAACAGAAGCATTTACCAACCATCAAAGACCCACCAGTCATCCCCTCATTTATTCACAAAGAACTAGCTCATGCAAAGTTGCTGGTTGTTAAAAGACCATCATATCTTTCAAGTGACCATGATATAAATGTATAAAATACCACAATGCACTATGAGAACCAGGGCTGCAGAGAGTAAAAAAAAAGAGGAATGATATAAAAATGAAAAAAATCTAGTTTAAAGTCATATATAAAAGATATACATAAATATACATATTTTTACTTTACTGTACCAAAAAAATTTAGGTTGTTAGTAATAATTGAGTGATGTGCCAAGGATATGATGGTCATTTTACTTTACTAAATTTAGTCACCCAAAACAAAGATTAATGATGACTTGAAATATGCACTAGTGTTAATAATTACTCCACATTCCAAATGATGCTTAAAAAAAACCCTAACTCATTTGAGTTACTGAAGATGTTAATTTGGACTATGAGAAGAAAGTTAATTGCCAAACCAAAGCCAAAAAACCGGCGAAATTTAATGTCTTCAAACAAAGTAGACCATGTGGAGCACAATATTACTCTTGCCAAGAGCAACCACAACAACAAAAAACCAAAGAAACAAAGAAAAGGTAAAGCTTTACAAGCACAGTGCCATAAGCAGAGCATGAGAAACAGTTTGCGTTGGCTAGCAGACCCTTAAAACAACAGTGACAGAGGACACAGCGCTGCAATGATTCTATGAGCACAAAGCAAGGCAGGGAAGGGCGGTGGGGACTGCCAGTGAGACTGGAGTACCTGCTCATATTCTATCCATGTAGAATATTTCTTGTTCCTTGCATGTTTGGAATGGGTTAGAATCATTGCTGTAGATTTGGTAATAACAGCTACTAAAATGTGTGAGCCTTGGGTATTCCAAAATCTAGTCAATCTAGTCATCTTTGAACATCTGATACTAGAAGATAACAAATAGACCCTAAAGTCACTTTCACAGTACTTACATCTGGCCTGAGTTATTGTCTCTTCTATTTTGGCTTTTATATAGTAAAAACTGTAGGTTGGTAATACCAAGGCCAAACTGCAATAGAAACAAGAGAAGCATAAACACAAACAAACAAAAATGAAACATAACTTAAAAAAACACGTCAAGTTCATGGAAAATTCAGAAATCTTCCTCATGGGAAGGAAAAGTCATATCACTTTAATAGTAATGCATTCAGCTAATAGAGGACTTAACTCTGTCTTGCCATCCTGAGTCATCCGGTTCTCTACGCTGTAGAGAATCAGAAGAGACATTTGGAAAATAAGCTTCTAAATATGTCCATATATTAGCTGAGAAAGAAATGTCACGGGCACTGTATTTCCAGAAAGGTATATTAAAACACTTTGAGTGTTGAGAAAGATAAAATAATCCTAGGGTATGTTTAAACAAAGTAAATAAACTTCATGAACTATATGTAATGTTAAAATGCTTTGTAGCAAATATATGCTATTAAAAACTATAAATGTAAGTATTATTATATGTGTATGTGTACATAATCATCTGAAATACATTCTTTAAAGATAAGTCCACAGAGGCTGTTAATGGGAAAATTCAAATTCCTTTGTAGCACTAAGAAAGATTTCTTGCTTATCCCGTTGGTTCTTAAACAAAACTTCAAGTTCGTTTATTGTGGATACTCCATAGCACTCGGTAAATTGTTGTCAGGTACGACGGGACGTGCATCATGAGCTGAGTACTTCACAAAGGTTGTGGACTACTCTAAACTTACAGAAGATGTGCAAACTGGAGGAGAGGTCTGGTGCAAATCTTAGACCAAGTTCAGAAAGCTTTAGACATGGGACTGTCAGACAAACCTGTCTTCAAAACCCTGCCTTAGTGACTAAACAAAATAATGAGCTGACAGGCAGGTGACCTTACTGCTCTGAAGTTGCCAATTAATAAAGCACATAATGCATTAGAACTGTTTAACAGATGTCAGAACGTTTGAATATTATGCAATTTCCAGTAACACTACTGCATATAGTAGTTCTTTCACTCTCACAGTGGCTAGTATACGTGTATAGGACATAATCAATTATTCCATGTCCGCATTCACTGTTGCAAATGACCTTTGCGATTCTTTTAATATAGAAGGAAACTTGTGAACTAATGAGTGAAAAAAATGAGTATATGTCAAAGATCGGCAATGAGACTATTTTCAAAAAGTGATGCTAGATTAACTTGACCAACTGAGTCATTCAGCATTTGCTTTTAATATTTAATATAAAATTTAGCAATGTGCAGGAAAAGGTGTGCATATCCAGGTTTCTAAATATGTCTAGACATCTGTAGGGGATCTTTTTTAAAATAATTCAAGCTTCACGTTACCAAGGATTTTGGGCTGATCTCCAAACTATAACCTCGTTACATATTTTGCGGACGATACAGAACAGAAAAAACCACAAAACCCCAGGTTTTCCATCTTATGAATTTGTAGCTAAAAATTCATTTCATGAAGCATAAAAATCAATGGTTTATTTGTTACAACTTAAATACACAGTCAAGATAGCAGAATAGTGATTGCTTGTTACCTCCAGCTCCCAAATCTTTCTCCATCACTAAGTAATTCATAGACTTTCCTTATGAATAAAGGTCAAAGAAATAAAATGTTATGTAGATTGAATGGAAATCTCTACATTCATTTTATAGGTAACTTCCTTTAAGTGGATGCAGGGATTAAAATTAAAGTAAGCAGTGCAATTAGCCTGAAAGCGAGATGACCTTTTATGATTCACTTGCCATTTATAAAATGTAGAGCAGAATTACTGAGCATTTGAAGACTGTCTCCTAAAAATTCCCCACAAGGGAAATTAGGACATTTTTACTACCCCATCAGCATTTATTGCTAAGAGAAACTTCTAATTAAAACCGATAACATTATATCATGCAGCTGCCACAATGTCATTCTCTGAGCTTCTATTGCATCTCACGTACCATAGACAATAGTATGGAAAGTCACAAGGGATACAATAGAAGTTTTAAAATTGACACATTAAATATGTATCTGGCCTGCAAGTCTCATGTTGTTATTTCTATCTTAAGGCAACAGTTATTCCTTCAACCTACAGCAGATAAGATCTTTACCCACATTCCCAAGGATGTTCTCATATACAGCCTTTGCTGTCTCCATATAAAACCAATAGACCAAGGCTGGTTTATTTTCTCCTAGAGATTCAAGTCTAATGAAGCAAGTGGCCACCAGATGGATGGTAGATCCCACAAAGTATTTTTGTGACTCACATAAACATGATTAACTAGTTAAGTGGAATATAACACACTTTTCAACTCAATCATTTATCACTATCGAACTAAACTTCATTAAAAACAAGAGAATTCTATTAATACTATTAATTATTATATTTCAAAATGTGGTTTCTAAATTATAACAAGGCTTAAGGACATAAAAATCATTAAGTGAAATTTTGGTTCCTCATTCATTAAATCCATACATGCCATTGTTCTTCAATTCAGATATAACATTTTATTCTAAATTGCTATTTGTGAATTTATTTGCACAGAGATTCAGGGAAGTACTTATAAGAGAAAGAGATCAAATCTGACACAATGCTGTAGACTGGAGAAAGGAATGTAGGAGGGAAACCTGCAGTAGTAGGGAAGTTGGGCCTGTTCAGAAAACAGTGATTTGTGTGGGGGGTGGGGGCAGAGGGAGAAATGATAGGGCAGATGGGTTAGGCTAGAACTATGTATGTGAGTGTCAGACCTGGAAGTTCCGATTTAACTTGGGTGAAAGTAGGAAGAGACTAAAGTTTTTTTTTTGTTGTTTTTTTTTTTTTCCAAATTTTTTTTTATATATGTATTTTTTTAAGATTTTATTTATTTAACTTTTTAGAGAGAGGGGAAAGGAGGGAGACAGAGAGGGAGAGAAACAGCAATGTATGGTTGCTCCTCACATGGCCCACACTGGGGACCTGGCCCGCAACCCAGGCATGTGCCCTGATTGGGAATCGAACCGGGACCCTCTGGTTCCCAGCCCGCGCTCAATCCACTGAGCTACACCAGCCAGGGCGAGACTAAAGTTTTGTGAACAAGAAATGACATACTCAACACTGGAGAAATAAACATTAATCTGGCCACATTGTGTGTTATGTCTGGGTGTGTGAGAAAAATGAACGGGACACTTGAGAGACTACTACAAACACATTTAGGTAAGGTCTAATGAGAATTGAAAACCCCCAAAGTATAATTTTAATTGCAGTAGAACCACCTGTCTTTGTTGAATCACTATCAGGGTCAAAAGGAAACAGTTTTTCTAACTTAGAATTGTCCATCTAAGGAACAAAGGCATAGAGCGTATTCCTCATGGTGCATCCAATACTTTGGTTTTTTTTTTTTTCATAAAGTCATCTCTAAAGAGACAGGGCTCCTAGATTTCCTGTCCTGTTAGGCCTTTTTATCCAAAAATAAAAAAGAAAAACTAGCAACAGGCATAAAAAAGAGAGAGAAAATAATGACTTGTGTAAGTACATAAAGATTGTATATGTGTAAAGAGATGCCTGATAGAAATGAGACAGAAATCAGTAGACAGACACAAATAAAATAATTGAATCAGCCATTCTGGTGTTTCTCAGTAGGTTCAGAAGTATGTCAAAATAAAAAAGTGGAGAAAAACTGGCATGTATTCAGCCACAACATCAACATCTGTGTTCTCCTCTTCTGTATCTACTCTGAACACCCTCCTAGAAACGCAAAAGGCAACAGTTTCCAATGGTAACAACACTACGACTCTAGGGTGATCCCAGCACTCTCGGCTCCCCTGAAAGGTTGTGTGTATGTTGGGGAGGTTGTTAAGGAATAGTTGAGCACCCCACAAGCTATTAATTAGACTACATGTTAACTACATATTGATATGTAGCCAAAGAGTCCTTCAGACTTGAATATTTCGATGGAAGTTTGGACACCATTCTTTGAATTTGACAGGGTGAGAGAAATTAAAAATCTTAATCTTTAATTCTGTAAATATTAATAGAATGCCTACCATGTGCCACAGTCTCATGTTCTGGGGATTCAAAAGTAAGTGAAGAAGGCAACAATCTTAGAATCTACTACTCTTTTATATGGTGTTATTCTGTCCAGTTTTCCAAGGCCCAGTCAATTGCAGGGATTGGAATACTGAGAAATTGCTACTCATGAGGATAAATTATATCAACTGAGCATTTTAAATCAGATTATACTATGATGTAATAAATTTACATTTAAGTTAACTTACAACCTAAAATGTGATTAATGTAAACTAATTTAAATGAGAAAGTCAGTGGAGGTAATTACTACAAATTAAAGGTATATTGTTAACATTTATTGTTACCAGCATAAGTATACAGAATATCAAATATATTTATGTCACGCATGTAATGTAAATTCAGTCCTAAATTTTACACTCCTAACTTTTCCCCATATTTTTCATTTTGAACCTATGATTTAAAATACTTTAATGTTGGAAAAGGTAATATTTCTATTTTAATTACACTGAAAATAGCTTATGAAAATGCAGACTTAATATTCATCCATTGGAAAATGGCTACTAAAGTTGGTGAAAGACACAGAAATGAATATTCTTCTATCCAATGTACATACACATTTAGCTGATTACCTGTAATCTGTGCCATTGACAGGAGTCCATGTGTATGTCCTATTTCCTTTGTCAATGTATCTCTAGAAAAAAGTTTGATATGGTTATTATCACCTTTTATTCTATGTAAATTTACATGAAGAGCAGAACATGAGGATCTGTTTATAAATTCAATGGTCATTCTGTTATGGGTAAAGGTATGTGTAAAGCAAAAATTTAGGACAAAAATAAATACCCTCACAATAAATTTTAAGGACTTAAAATGTCTTTGCAATTTTTGCCAAATTATTAACCCCAAAACTTGGAAGACATTCCCTGGAAAATAAAATTTAATAATGGAACAGGACTGTGAAATGTTAGATAATTTTAGATATTCCATGCTAGGGTATGTGTAAGAGAAATGGGTAATATCAGGAGATTAATGCAGTCAAGGTCTGGATCCAAATGTATGATCCAAGCATATTACTGTTCTTATTAAGCCATTATTATAGTTTTATCTGTCATAAGAGACTAATTAGTCAATATAACGAAGGTTGAAAGAAACAACTAAATATACCAAGAAAAGGAAGTAGAGAGCTAAATAACTTCAGGGATATGGAAATCTTTCATATGTAGCTACTGAACAATAGTAGTACAGAAATTATTATTCTTTATCCCACTAGACAGAGTGATGACGTATTTATATCTTTTACAGTTTTGTTACCTCCCGCTTCATCATCCTCATCAGAACAGTAACATTCGCTGAAATATTACTTTGAGTTAGGCTATACACTGAGCACTTTGCTTAGTCTCTGTCTCATTTAATCAACCCCTGAAGTAGATACTATCATTTTGCACAAATTACTGATGAAGACATAAGTCTTAAAGGGGACTTTAATTGAAAGTATGACAGAAAATACATGATGACAAATTCACCATATAGCAACTACACAATGCTGCCGTTATACATCAGACACCCCTATGGCTTTATGTATGTGAGTGGAGAATGGGAGAGAGGACAGGGGTACACGGAAGGCTTTTGGACTAGTAAAATTCTTTTAAAAAATAACATTTACATACTTGTTACTATTAAAAAACAAGGCAACCTAGTGTTCAGCAAGTTATAAAAATAATATCAAAATAAGATTAAGAAAACATACAAGATAATATTTTTTACTGTTAATAACAAGAAAACTCTATAGGTCAATATTGGTAAAAAAAAGAATTTACACTAAACTGAAGAATGAAAATATCAAAGTGATTTAATAGAAACAAAGGTGATTTGTAAGTTGAATAAAGAATATGCAAATCAGAGTTCCGGTTGGTGGAACAACGTGGAGAAGTTGGCGGAAATGCTGAATGGTGTACATCTTTCTTCTCGGGGTAAATGGCATAGCTAAAGTCTGAGTAAATACGTAGACTTGAAGTTTCAACGAAGACTGAAATTGATGTATACCTCCCCTTATGTTCTTGTAATGAGGATTCCTAACGATATTAAAATGAGGAAAGCCACACTCAAATGAAATATCATATCTAGATCTTAGCTCCGTTTTAGAGAAAGATCTGCTGAGGAGAAATGTTACATAAAAGCTTAAACTAGGCCCTGGGCAGATAGCTAAGTTGGTTGGAATATCAACCCAATACTCCAAGACACCAATGTTGTGGGTTCAATTCCTGGTCAGGGCACATACAAGAAACCACCCATAAATGCATGGATGGGTGAAATGACAAATCAATGTCAATCTCTCTCTCTCAATAAAAAAAACTGAATTTCCAAGCTTAACAGCTTCAGGGTTCTAAATTTTTTCCAAATACTCAAATATATGAATGTACATTTACTCCACATGTGACTGATAATAGACAGACACACTCCCACACTCCTCATATGTGAGTAAAATGTTCTTCCATGTCAGTGGAATAATAATAAAATAATAAAATTTTATTACATATCTGTACCAGTGATTTATGGGATTAGTTTTGTTATTTCCTGACTTAATTTCAGATTTAAATGCAAGGCAATTGCTATACAAAGTGTATAAATGGTATACTAAGATAAATCAACCAAGAAATAAATAAACAAAACAAATTTAAAACCCCAAATAGTTAATATGTGGAATACAACAATTAGAACATCTGCATTAAATTGTGCTTTATTTCTGATAGTGATAAAAATGGAGGTATCAAATATAATTTTCAAGAACATATTGTTAATATAAGAATAAATCAAGAAACTCAAAGCAACATTATTTTATAAAAATTAGACTTAAAAATCTTATTGAAAATATTCCTGCAGCAAAGAAGAGTACCTTAAAAATGTTTTATTTACTAGAGACACCCTTGTTTTATAAACAAATATAGCTTTAATAAAAAAAAACAACCAATATTAATTATTAACATATATATTTTTATTTAAGAATAAGCCTGACTTATTTATTACCTCATCTTGAGATTTAACCAGAGTTCTGAATGTTTTTTCTCCACTTTCTCCATCTATCATTTTATTGCGGATCTAAGGAAAAATGAACAATACTTTATTGCAGGCACTCAACTGACCTACCAAAGTACTACTATAAAAGTATTATACCTTATTTTAGAACAAACTGAATGAAAATAGTAGGCCGTGTTTACTAGTAATTGCAGCTATTCTCTAGGGATACTCTTTTAAAAGCTATCACATTATAGTCACTTTACATTATTTAAAAAAATAAGAATATCCTTATTGAAATATTTTCAATGAGTCATCAATTTTTTAAAGTAATCAATAAAAGAGTGGTCAATTACTTTATACAATTGAGTAAGGGGAAACTGCGATTTAAGAGAGGTTCAATGATAGTTACATTTACAAACAGAGTGGCGTGAGAGTTCAAAGACCAAGCTCCTTAATACGACATGATCCTACTCTAGCATGTCAAAGCGCTGTACAACAGATAGTCTAATCACCTAAAACATCCCAGCATTATGCCTCGGCCAAGGATAATTATAATAATTAAATTCTATTGCACAATGAAGGAATCAATATATAAAATGTGTAAAGCATGTACAAATTCAAATCCACAAATTATAAAAGGAAAAGGTGGCCATCACATTGATAAGAGAAGGAGTTAATCCATCTGAAAGAATCATAAAAATCTCTACTTGGAGTGTAAAAGCCAGTTCAAATTCTGGCTCTGCTACTTACTAGCTAAGTAATATGAGACAAGCTATTTAACCTCTTGGCACCTCAAATATGTCACTAGTACAACAGATTAATAACAATAATAATAGCAATGATGATTATGATAATGCCTATTTCCAAGGTTCTTGAGAATGAATGACTGACACATGTTATGTACTTAATAAATATTATTATTATTAATGATTACCCTTATCCTGATGGGGTACCCTCTCAGAGGAAGTGACATAAAATTTTGGCTTTGAGTACAATAGAAATTTTCTGAGTAAAGACTACTAAGACAAACACATCAGCTTCTCTGAGCATGTTGCTCAATGGGTGGTTGAATGGCTAGTTCCCCTCCAACTTTTCTTTCAACTCTATAGCAACATCCTCCACATGTGTGTTTTTTATTGAAATTTACAAGTTTCATTTGTATTGAAGTACTTAAAAATATCTCTACCTGTACAATGAAATAAAAACAAAGATGCCACCCAAATTCAAATATTTAATCATTTTCATATGATCTTTTGGATGAGGGAGCCGAGGACCCAGAATTTTTTAAAGACAAAAAAAATCCAAATTTGTGTACCTAAGAGAGGACCCAACACAATGAAGCTGCTCAACAGATCCTTGTGGAATGGGTGTTTCTAGCATTTCACCTGAGAGTATTGTTCAATCTACTGATTACACTCACCTCCACTTTAATATCATTCTCTAATTCTGCATCAAGGAAATCCAAAGTTACTGGCTCCTGAGATTTGGGGTTCTACATAAAAAAATAAGATTTAAGCATATATAACATTGTAAATGATGCCATATATTCAATTCATATAAATCATTCAATTAAAATTTAAATATAAAATTAATCTGTAAAAGTTACTTACCTAAGGCTTAATAAACAGCTGGCAATATAATTATATAAAGATATATTCTTTCTATACATATATATTTTTGAAATAATAATTAATATGCCAGGGATTGAGCTTTAAGTGTAGCAAATTTTAATTACTAAACATCAACCCAAACAGTCTCATTGTGAGTGCTACATTCCATATTACATTTAGAATCCCAAGTTCTAGGGGAAAATGACTTCTAAAGATCCACTCGCAACTTTTTTTCTTTAATTGGGATGAAAAGGGGCAAAATATAACTAGGTGGATAACATATTTAGTAAAAAAACAAAGGAACTATATAAATATACTTTCTTATTTGCATTTATAAAGAAAAAAGTTAAATGAAAGACAATATTTTAAAAACTATGTTTGAACTTGCTACGCCCAATGAACTCATCTAAATGTATTCCTTTTTAAAATGCATAAAGATATGTTTGCTTCATATATTTGATTCTCAGAAACTTTATATATATTTTAACAAGTAAGATTAAGTACACTTCATAAGTAAGGATTACTTACTTATAAGTTAAGTAATAAGGATTTTAATAAAGATTAGCTACTGTAATTTAAGTCTAACTAGAATAATAACCTCTGGGTTCACGAAATTTTGTTCCCTGTTTTAACATCTCCTACTGCTACTTCTTGCAGGTGCCCAATAATAAATAAAATTCACTGTGGAACAAGGAAGGTTCTTTACTTATTTATAAATATAGCAACTTAAAAGTTAGCCTGGCAAATTTACCTCATATGACATTTTAAAAATTTGTCAAATCAAAATGAAAACTTATTGAACTGTCTGATAAACAAAACCACACTGATTACCATGTAGCATTTGCTAAGTGCAACATGCCATAGTAGAATTTCATAGTTCACTAGAACAATAAAATAGTAATGTTTTTATAATTTTATGGTTGCAACATTTTAGAAACTGGATATTTAATGTATAATAAAACAAACACCACTTGACTATGATAATTAATTAGGTAGAAGTAATAAATACAAACTATGTTGTATTAGTGCAAGGTCACTGGAATTTTACTAATTTCAGCCACACAGGCTCTTAAAAAATATATTCAGCTCATCAATATTTAAACTGTCTTAAGGGGACTGGCTACCAAAGACAGTAACAATGATTAAAATGGATTGAAATTAACCATATCTTATTTATCACAAATGATGATAAATTATGTACATGTGGCATGTATTAATTTATAATTCTAACAAAAATGCCTTCCTTCAAAGAGTAACTCCACTTAAAAATAAAAATGTATGATTCCCATGGGTTTTGATGAATGAGGATGTTTAAAGACAAATTTATAAAAATATTCACTGTTTATTAATTCAATATCTAGAATCAAAAGATTCTAAATACTAAAAATAAGTATCTATCATTCAACACTGACCATTGTTTGGACAGCATCTTACTGATTTGAAATGTAGCATATTTCATGAGAAGAAAATAAAAATTGACATTAAAAATAATTCTAATCCTTTCTTTAAAATAACAAAACTGAGAACAAAAGATACTCTGAAGTTGACAATATTATTCAGAATTACTTAAAGTCCCGTGAAATAAATTATCTTCCTACAAACACCATCATAACGGCATTAAAATTTTAATAAACACAATGCACAAAAAAGTCAAAATAATCAAAACATAAATAATAATATTATCTTACATGCAATGGATAATGCATAGCATGACCAGACCCAAACAGCATGCATGGAGGAGGCATTATCAGGAAGAATTGGCAATATGAAGATCATGTCCCAATCCAACATATAAAGACACAGAGAAAAAAATGAAATCATAAAAGAAACATGTCAGTGTACTTTTTAAATGGCAATCTGGCTGACCATTTTTTAAAAGACCCATCATAGGATAAAGTGATTGAAAAGTTTAAAAGCAGAATCTTTTAATAAGAAAGCACCAAGAGAGGCTTGAGAACTAGAACCAAGTCCCTCCACTTCCAATACTTTTTGTCTGATATTTTAAATATTGAACATTTCTCATTTGTAAAATTTGATTATCAACTGACAGAATAACCACATAATCTGTGGAACTAAAATAAAAGGCAATGTTGTTAACAAATTTTTAACTGAAATAATTAGTATTATTAAAAATACTACATACGTAGTTCTAAAAATATTCCCAAATTTCAGAAGTCTTGTGTGGTTGCTAGTTTGCCATTTGGGGTTTCCTTAAAGGAAAACAAAAATAAAACAAACCAATTTTCAGGTTGCTCATCTTTCAATTGTATCATAATATTTGCATGCAATATATGAAAATACTACAAAAATAATTCACTAAGATGTACATGACTGCTAAGATAAAAACACAGAATGAAACATGCAAGAAAAGTAACACAAAACAATTACGTCAAGGAAAATGTAAGTATAATTTTAACCTCTATAGGAATCATAAAGACATAAAGACTGATGTCGACAACATGAGATTCACACTGTCACGAATCTGAGAGCGAGAGGAGGCTGAGCTGCCAACCCAGTGGCTCTGCTCTTCAGAACAGTCTCGATTAGTTTAAAGACTAACACAAGGCTGGACTGTGTCCCTGGCCAAATTAAATAAGAATTTTCAAGAAATAGTGCCTGAAAATTGATGTAGATATATTTTATTTCCTAGGCAGATATACTTTGTGGAGTAGAAAGCAATGATTAGTTCAACCCTCCTGCTTTTCAAATGAAAAACTGAAGTACTATGGGGCTTAATTACCCAAGTTTACAGTGATGGCTGTAAGTAGAAGCAAAGTAAACTTCAACTCTACTAATTTCTGGTTAAGGATTTCTTCTTAATATCATACTATCTCTCCATTACAGATGCTTCTCAACTTATGTCCCCCAAATCCCACTATTAATTGAGAATACTCTAACTTGAAAACGCATTTACTACCCCTAGCTTACTGAACACCATAGCTTCAGCTAAACTACTTTAACGTGCTCAGAACACTCACCGTTGCCCAGCATCATGAGAGTATCCTACCACATATTGCTAGCCCAGAAATAGATCAAAGTATGATTTCTACTGAATGCATATTGCTTTTGCACCATTGCTAGGCGAAAAGCTGTAAGTCAAACAATCATAAGTAAGGGACCATCTCTATTATGCCACCAACTTTCCTTGTAAGAAATATAAGCTTTCTTATGAAACCTTAAATCATGTTGAACTGTTTTTAAAATTCTAAATTCTTTTACTAAACTATACTAAACCACAGGAAGTATCCTTTTACGTTAATTATTTTAGGGTGTTTAAAGAAATATGCATACATATAACAAAGTTTAAATTTTCTTGCCAAAGGAAAAAAAATTGCAATGAGCTTGCCAAGCAACAACAATTCATAATGTTTATTTTTAATTTTTGACTTCTTTAATTAGCTAAAGGGAAATTTCTCTAATTTCTGATCTAAAAATATGCACTTAGAAATTCAAAAAAATTTGGCTTAAATTTTATGGCTCATAGAAACTATCACATCAGAATTGTATTTTAATTCCACTTAGAAGTTAATTTTACAAACAAATTGTTAGGATTAAACAGATTTGACACTAATTTCACAATATTTAATCAATTTATTTTTAGAAGCCATCTGATTATGATTATGCTGATTGTTAACATTACTATTACATAATTTGCTAGCAATTTTTAGTTAGCCAGTGCATACCCTCTGCGATCATTAATAACACTTTTGCTCCAACTTATTGAAAAATGATGCTCATCTTCAGCTCATGCTCTGGAAGCTTGATGTCAGGAAAGGCGGCATTAATCATACACTTTTAGAATAAGAAGCTTAGTTCCGACTCTGATTTAGCAAATTTGAAGGCATTGCTAACTACATTTAGTTACCTGAACATTGGGTCTCCTTTTTCTTAAATTAATTGTTGGTATACCTACACCAATAGGCTAAAGCAACAGAAAGATGGTAATTCATCACACTACATTTCAACATAGGTAAGCGTTCTAGCCTATAATCAATTTTGATCAGATATTTCCTTTACCTGAAACAGGTATCATAGAGTTAATGAGAGTCAATAAATAAAATAAAAGTTTAAAAATAATTTCAATAAATAAAAAATGTTAAGCTAGTAAGAATACTAAAAAGTTCTTTTTAGCAAAATGACTATTTGTATTCTCCTTTTTTTTCCTAGGAAAAAAGTGAGGAAGTCGGAAGTGAAAAAATGGTTTGTCTCAGACAATTTTTATGCTGATTAAAAAAGAAAAAAAAGGAATTTAGAGAATTTACATAATTCAAATGTGTTAAAATATAAATGTTATCGGATTATTTTAAAAAGTCAAGATTAAACCCTTACACATTGAGGCTAAGTGATACCAAAAGTTGTATCTGTGGAACTAATGGAGAATTCATTCATAACACTATAGATTTGTTTTATTTTTTGATTTAACCTGTATTATATTTCTTTCCCTTTACCATTTAGTCCTCATATATTCCCCAAAAAGGAAAAAATGACTCATGGACATGGACAACAAAAGGGGAGTAGATTTATTTTAAGTACTGACTTCTAAAACATAATTCCTTTTATGATAATTATTCCTTTTATGATAAACATTTCTTAAGACTAATCAAAATGAGATATCTTTTATATATATATATATATATACACACACACATATATATATATATACACATATATATATCTAATCTGATTATGCCAATGAAACAAAAATGGAAAAATAATAAAATGAATTTTGAAATAAATCATAATGATTATTTTCCTTTTTTTCTATTGGTAATTGCTGATGAAAGAATTAGAATGAATTTTGTTAATATACCTACTATTACTATATTGGTCCTTTGTATTTGTCAATTTCTAACACAGCTGTCTTGCACACTATATCATCCTTTTATGACGCTCTTGTATCTATCCGTAGAGCATACACCGTTACCCACAAAATAGAAATTGTGCTGTTCATAGCGGTTTTGCTTGTAACAGTAAAAAAGTGGGAAGGAGACAAAGGCCCATGAACAGATTTATAAACAAACTTCGTTGTCTTAGTACTGTGGGCCAATTCCTAGCAGCAGTTTCCAGTTTTACTGGGCCCACTTACACCCTTTTTATAACCGATGTTTTTCATGCCCAATCTACTGTCTATCAAAATAAATTTTCATCTATATACACCACTTACAAAAATAGTATTATACCCTACATAAAAATGATGGAAAAATAAAAGGAAGGTAATTTTGAAGAAAAAACTATATTTCTGAATACATAAATGCTTGGTGTGGTGATATTTATGATACAACTAAGTAGTTAGTTGCTTATACCTGCACATAATGAGTAAGTTGGGATCTAAAAGAGGTGAGAAGAGCCATACTATATTGTTGACACTGTCCTTTGTAGGACAATTTGAAATAGGACTACATAGGTATTGATGTACGTACGTAGAATCGCCATGAATGCAACGGCTACAAGAACAGATTGATGAAAGTGTTGTTTATGGTGTCTAGAATGTCATCAGTGGAGTTGCTAAAGTTTTGAGTTGGTTTATAACTCTTCATAAAGGTCTGAATAAAATCAAGCATACTTTTCCCTTAAAAATATTTAACATGTTGATGAGAATTCACAAGTATGAATTTCAGAAAAAAATACATTTTCAACAATATTTCTTTGAAAGTTTCTAAAATATGTTTTCTAAATGTGCTGTTGCATACTTGCTTTTAATAATTTTATATAAAATATGAAAAAATAATATAATCCTGAGAAAATTACCCGGCATACCTATGCTATAATAAGGACTTTCATGGAATTTATATGTCTAATTATTAGGTCTAATTGATGGATTTTTATGTATACTTTATATGTGCATTATTCACACTACATTTTATTAGTTTGTCTATGATATATTTTAGTTTCCTTTGGAGAATGGATGAAGACCTGCAGTCATGAAAATAGGGATCCTTCACACCCTTTAGCACATTACACTGCTATTACTTTTAGTCACTTTAGTTATGATAACTCAATTTAAAATAGACTGGATAAACAAAAACCAAAAATAGTATCATCATTTTTTAATTCTTAAAATGAAAGAGTGTTCAATGATGCAAAATCATAGTCTGCTTAACCACTCATAAGCAACTCTATTGAGGTGAATTGATATGACATGTTTAGAAAGAACTCTGATTTCAATAATCATGTGAAAAATGTCTATAATGCATGTATAATAAAATAATTTTCAAAATTATGTAGGGTGATCAGCAGCTATATTTAATTGGAAATATTTAGATCATGACAAACTTTATGGTAATAAGTTCCAAAGTGAGAAAAATTAGAATAGACATTCACTATAATAATTTATTATGTTTTTGCATTCAATATCAATGGTTCTTATATTGACTTAACAATATTTAAATGACTCAACTTTATGCATGTATGTGCGTGCTCATATATTTGCATATGTCCTAAAATATCACTAACATTAAATATCCATGACTAGGAAATCGAAGGTATTATGTGGAAGGAAATCTACATATATTTCACTATAGTGTGGTTTAAATAATTTCAGTATTATCATCAAAGAAAATGCTTATAAAGTACAATTATAAGATTTTACCAATTTTAACTAGTAAATAAATTTCACCCTACCTGTGAACATTAATAAAAGCGAAAAAAGTTAGTTGAGATATTTAAGAAAATACTTTATATCTTAAAAATATAGTCATAAAGATTCAGATAAAATGGTTGATCAGAGTTTTATTACTTTCTGATAACTTACTGGTTAATAAACACTTCCCATTTCTGAAGCCCATCCCATGCAGTGTTACTTATTAAATTGCACACATATTTTTACAAGTCTTATCAAATGTAGGGGAAAAACAGTCTGGAAGATGAAAGGGAGAGATAATGCAAGAAATAAAGGGCAACAGAAATCGTGGCCTATGCATTGCGGAACATCGCGTACATTCATCGGTTCACGCTGGGGTGGGGCGATCACCTTCACTACCTGCGGCCTTAAACAAAGTTTCGAGAGGACGTGTGGAATGCGGGCACCAGAGGTGACATTCTTATTTTTAAGATAAGAATACTGGTTAGCTAAATTTTGCATAGCTAAACTGGTAAAAGTGCTTTCACACTTTCATATTTTATCAACTGTGGTCTTGTCATCTATTAACATTACAGATATAATAATGTTCTCTTCTATTTACTGCTCCATAGTGAACTTTCAAATTACAAGCCTATTAATAACATTAATCATTAACTTTATAGGACACTAATCACTGTAAACAAATTATATACATACCTTTGGCTGAAGATTTGGATGTAATAAAACATAACCATTAGGATCAATTGCAAAGTAATAGCCATTGGGGCACAGCTGGAAACAAACAACAGCAACAACAACAAACATTTAGATAGAGATTCTCGTCTAAAAAAATCTTAAATATACATTTTAAAGCATGAAAAAGGATGATACATTATCTTCATTTTTTATTTTAAGGATCCTTTTAACAATTAGTTCCTTTGCTAATATAACTACACAAATTTTGAGAGTTACTTAATGCTTTATGGAAAAAGGAAATTAGTACAGCTTTAAAATAGGGAAGATATTAAAAGGGTAAATTGCATCTTACTGTGAAACGTGGTGTTAGCCTTTTGATATCTTCCAAAGATACATCAACTCCCATCACACCAAGAATCAGCTGGTTCTGTAAGAGAGCAAAAAGATAGTGCGTTTAAACCAAAAATTTACATATTTGTACACAATCATTACATTATCTATCCCTTTGCTTGACACTGGCTGTATGCCATACTAGCTCAAATTTTATATATATACATATATAAAACATATATAATATAGTTATATATATAATGCCATATATATAAAGTGCTATATATGTATCAATTTACAAGATTAACAATGATTCTCAGGTTTGACTGTTTTCCCACATTGTTATCACTTTTTATTTAGCTTAAAAATTTTTGATGATTGAGCTTAAAAATTAAAATAAATATTAAAAATTTTACTTGATACTTCTTACACTCATCACCCCTAATACTTAATTTTATTGCTACTGTACAGTCAGCAGCCATGGCTCTGTGAGTGTGTCTATGCGCATGACTGCAGACTGACTTTGTGGTGGACTACATCATTAAGAAACACAATAATGTCTAGCTTAAAGATGCTGGGCAATATGGAATGAGAGAACTATAGATTTTTGCTGTTGATAGTCTCTGTGTGTTGTAACTAGCCTGAAAAGCCTGTGAATTTATTGGTAATAAAGTAGGAGAAATCCTCAAAATACTGTTTCTTCTTGCTAATTTCCTCTAAATACCAAAGAATGGGCAACATAGATTTAGTTGCAAGTCAAGGAGGATGGTTGGCAAACTGCTATCACAGTATTTTACAAGACATAAAAATGGAAACAGTGTTAAGATATAAAATCAGGATTTTTAAAAAAGATTTTATTTACTTATTTTTAGATATAGGGGAAATGAGGGAGGAAAAGAGGGAGAGAAACATCGATGTGTGGTTACCTTTTGTGTGCCCCTTATTGGGGATCTTGCCCGCAATCCAGGCATGTGCCCTGACTGGGAATTGAACTGGTGACGGTTTGGTGTGCAGGCCAGTACTCAATCCACTGAGTCACAGTAGCCAGGGCAGGCATTTTTGTTTTAAATATAATTATATAAGTTGTAAAATAAATGGAAATACTACAAAGAAAATTATGAAATCCAGTCTATAGTTACTATAAGGACTCTTTAGACTTTGCGTAGGTGCACATGAATGAGAAAGCTATATCAACAACTATGCTGTTTCTTGTGAACCAATTCTAGTTTGAGCAAAGTCCCAAATTAAAGCAATCCTTACATAGTCATATGAGGAGATCGATAATTACTCCTTTGTGGATTATGTTATGAATCACAGATATTTAACAGTGGTAATGGGCCTCCAAAGAGGAATAACCAATGCTTTCTATGGCTGCATTATTAAAATAAGGAGCTCAAGTGAAATTTATAATAATGAAACAAATAATACTTATGTGTAATAGGTTTCATTATATCATAAACTAGAAATAAATGTCCCTCAAATCAAGAATGTCAACCAAACAGCAAAATGATAATTTAGTATTCCCCAGCATTCTTCAATTCCTTTTGATACAAACTAAGAAACAAGAATGCATCCCTACTTTTAAGCCAAAAGTATTTAAAAAATAAGAAATGGAAAGTAACAAGTAAAAGATACATATTTTTCAGAACGTTCAGAATTTTAGGTGGGTAGCATTTTATTGCACAGGCAATATACTATTGTTATAGAAATAAATATTTTTTCATGAAACTCAAGTATTTTTCCGGAACCTTAAAGACAGAAAAAATAAAAAGAACTATTTATTTGAATCAGATTCTTAAGTTACATGATGATTAAAACAACAACTGTTTGAATGGGAGTTGGAGGAGGAACGACTCATTAAATACACCTATGTACATGTGGTACACACATCACCATGATTTTGTTTGGACTTTCGTTCTGCAATACATGAATATCATAGATGCATTTAAAAATGTGCACACAATGGTGTTGCCCTTTTATCACATAATAACTCCCAGTGTCTGAACTTGTGTTCTCATCAGGTCACAGTTAAATAGAGTTAAGTTGAATCTTGTTTCTGGAGAAGCAGAGAACTTGACCTGTATTTCCTTTTCCCCAGGTGGTTATCTATCTCATAAGCAGCTGTTGCCTTTTACTTACGACCCACAGATAGTTATACTGTATGTACTTCCTTATAGAAATATCTTATCCACGCTGAGCTTCACAGTCACAGTTTATCATTTATTATTATTAATTTTATCAATTAACTTTTAACCTTTAAGTTTGTCTTATTTTCAACTTGGCCGGTTATATTGAAGACCGGAAGAGTTCCAGTAATGACAAGTCCCAGTTCCTAAAATAGATTCAGAGAAAAAAGGCAAATTAAAATTACAATTTAAAATCTGTTACACTGCATTAGTCTTTGATATCTGACACTGCATTTTATACTATATAAAGAGGGGCAAAAAACTCATAGTAGAAAGAATAAAGATCTATTCAGCAGCTATGAAACACCGAAAATATTCTACAGGAGCATTGCAAATAACTTAAAATTTAAAAAAAGCAACTGACACTAAACATTTCAGTAAGCCTGCCCTCCACTCTTTTCTTCACGGTGATAGTTCACCTACCATCAGAGGTCTCCACGTGCATAGTGATCCTAAAATATGTACTTCAAACGATTTATTTACCTTCCTTTGTTGATGCTTCATTCCTATCTTGTGTTTCATGACCAAGCCCAAGGCTTCAAGCTAAATCACAAATGTGTAGCAGGATAACATTATGAGTGGAAGAAATATGTTTTGCCACTGCATTTCTGGGGTCTTTTTGGTAAACACTGTGGGGATTGCCTGATGAAGTGGGAAGTGCTGGGTGGAGGGGGCAAAGGAGGACAAACTGGGAAAACTGTAATAGCACAGTCAATAAGATAGAATTAAAAAAAAATAAAGAAGCAATATTGCTTCCAAATACCCTCCAAAATAAAGAGTCACTTTTGACAAAGCAAAATGATACAGACAAAAGAAAAACTTCAGGCATCAATTATGAAAGACTAGTCATAGAGCATTTACTATAACAATAACAAATCAGTATGTAGATAATGTCATATATTGAATGAACCCATGGATTAGTCCAAATGAACTGATTTCCAAGTCAGAGGTTGCCTTTTCTTTATTACTGTCATCTGCAACAAATATATATATATGGTTGGCCAAAAAGTCTGTTTGATTTTTTCCGTAACTTGGCTCTAGTACCGCTTAGTTGTCTTTAACTCCATTTGAAACAATTTCATTAGGTTGTATTGTGACAGCTGTCATATCAGCGTGCATTGAAAAAAATCAAAATTGGTGAATTTTTGTATAGTCATTTTAATATTGAAAATGGAAGAAAATAATAAACATTTTGGCATATTATGTTTTATTATTTCAAGAAAGGTAAAAATGCAACTGAATGCAAAAAGAGATTTGTGCAGCATATAGAGAAGGTGCTGTGACTTATCAAACATGTCAAAAATGGATTGTGAAGTTTCATGCTGGATATTTCTCACTGGATGATGCTCCCCAGTTGGGTAGACCAGTTGAAGTTGTAGTGATCAAATTGAGACATTAATTGAAAACAATCAATGTAATACCACATGGGAGATAGCCAACATACTCAAAATCTCTAAATCAATAAGGTTATTGGTGAAAATGAAAAATATCTTTTATTTTACAGAAAAAACTAAACAGACTCTTTGACCAACCCAATGTATATCACCACTATTTCATGTCAAACCCCATTTTTAACAAAGTCGCTATGTAAATAATTTTAAAATTGCTAATGATGTTAGTGGAAGATATTAGTGAATCTCTTGTGAATAATAACACTACATCCAAATCTCACGCACGACCGCTGTTCTCATTCCAGTAACAGGACTGTCTAACGGAGAAAATGCCCCAGGCTGTGGTTTAAGACTGTGCATCTGGGAAGGGCCCAAACAATGGAAACTGAATCAGGTGAGGAAGGACTATCATAGAGATGCTTCTAGCAGAACAAGACAGCAAATTTGGGGGGATGAATAAAATTAAGAAAACAACTGCACATACTTGGGTGCACAATGACACACACATTAGCTCTCTAGACCTAAACAAGAATATCTGACAATGAAAACATCTTAAATATGCAAATTAATATTCATAATGAAAATATTTCACTTCAATAAAATCAAGGTTACAGATCATTCATTAAACTAGTACCCAAAAGATAATTCATTAGAGATTCCTTTTGGCAAACTTTCTATTTGAGTTATAATATATATGCATAGTTTTATACATTCTAGTGCAGTATTATATCCATATATATATATATATATATATATATATATATGGATATAATATTTTTCTTTGGATCACTTTGCACTTGTATAGAATACCTTAGCCGGCTTATAAATGTTATGATGTGTTCTAAAATGAGATACTAGACTAATATATTAGATTCATGGATACACGTATTAGTGTCCAAATTTGATTTTCTTCCTTATTTACAAAGCAGACCAAAAAATTGTACTCTATTCCTTGGCACTGTACAAGTCTCTAGAGAATAAACAAGAAAAATTAAACAAGACTTCTGCTCTTCTGGAATATATTTGATATTTATTTTCTAGAGTCTAGCTCTTTTTTCCCTCTTTTTATTCATAAAACTTACTTTATCTCCCAATATTGTCCCAGTCTTGTTTCTGTCCTTATTTCCCATTACCTCCAAAAGTAACTGAGATATCATTCCCTCAATGCACCCAGCACTTCTGGACCTTTCACGTTGCACCCATGTGTGGTTCACTGCTCACCACCTATTATAGAAGCCTTACCTGAAGTCATAAATCAGCTAATATGTCACCATTTTTTTAATCTGACCCTACTTCTTCCCCCAATATATGGCTTCTTTCTTCTAAATTACCTGAGTTCTTTTCACTTGCTCATTATTTTTTATGACATTTTGATTGGAATGTTTTTAGTTTTTCCTTTTTAACATAACTGTTATTTTGACCAGCATACAATTTGAATCTGCTATGTGCAGAGATTATAAACAAATACTTAGAAATACAAGAAATACAATACTTTTCATTTTCAAGTCAGTAAAAAGAATACTCTGTGCATTCTTTTTTAATATTTAGTTTCAGCTTACAGAACATGTTTAGAACCAAAACGTCTTCCTACTGACATTTGTGCTATCAGTAAGAACTTTACCAACAATGCACACATGTTGGTTAATGAACTTCTGGTCACAGGAAATAGAGCAGGGCATAATTATTGGCTCCTCCTATCATACTCTGTACTATGATGGTTTGGGAAAGTGAAAAATTTGACCATAGCTTTAGATGACCATGTGACCTTAAATAAATATGTGATGTCAAGAGGGAACGCTGGAAAGTAATTTTAACTAGGGCCTGAGGTAAGCAAGCTTCGCTTTATCTGTCTTAGCATGCAAGGCTGCTGCTAATAGTGCCTATTTTTCTTCTAACTTCCTGTATATGTTTATTTTACAAGAACCAAGTGATAAGTAATTTTAAGTGGGTTGCATTTTGCCCTCTGGGTTCATCGTTGCACTCAGAAAAGTAGAATCAGCATGTAACTGAATTTCAAGTAGGAAAATAGGTTATTGAATCAGCATGTACTTTTGAGAGCTTAGTATTTTGATTCCCTCTAATATATTACATTAGCAAAGTCATTAATAAATCTTATTAACATTTATCATGTGAATAAATCTGAAGTCTGGTAATTACTATCTATAACTTTCACATAAGAAAAGTAAAATTTAACAGAAGAAATTTTAAATTTAAAAATTTAAAAATTAAAAGAAGATTTCTCAACTGTAGCCCTATTAACATTTTGAGCTGGATGATTCTTCACTGTGTGTGTGGTGGGGTGGGAAGCCCTTTTGAGCCTCCTAGGATGTTTAGCAGCACCCCCGTCCTCGATCCATTGGGTGCTAGCAGCAATCCCTCTCCACCTCAGTCACTGTGATGAAAAACCTATAGATATTTCCAAGAGACTTGTGAAGGGCAAAATCACCCACATTTGAGAACCACCCCTGGAAAATAAAATGGAGTACCTGCCTGAAATTTTGATTGTGCAATGGACAACTTAACATGTTTTGTTATTTCACACCAGATTTGATCACGTCAATGACCTATTTATAAATATCTGGGATTGACCTAAGCAAGAGATTTCATATGAAGAGGTGATTAGGCATATTATGAAGTCAGGAAAAGGTAAACATTTTAAAAAAGATTTTATTTATTTATTTTTTTTTTAAATTTTAATTTTATTTTATTTTTATTTATTTTTAGAGAGAGAAGAAGGGAGGGAGAAAGAGAGGGAGAAACAGCCATGTATGGTTGCCTCTCACATGGCCCTCACTGGGGATCTGGCCCGCAACCCAGGCATGTGCCCTGACTGGGAATCGAACCAGGACCACTTGGTTCCCAGCCCACGCTCAATCCTCTGAGTTAAACCAGCCAGGGTGATTTTATTTATTTTTAGAGAGAGGGGAATGGAGGCAGAGAGAGGCAGACAAACACCAATGTGTGGTTGCCTCTCATGTACCCGCTACTGGTGACCTGGCCCGCAACCCAGGCATGTGTCTCCACCAGGGAACAAACCAGTGACCCTTTGCTTTGCAAGATGACACCCAACCAACTGAGCTACACTTGTCAGGACAAGATAAGCTAGAATTTTTGCCTAAGTGTATGTACTTCTGAGTTGTGTTGGATCTGGCTTTATTAGTGGAGGATACCCACGCTTCTGCTAGATGAAGTCTACTTTAAAAAGACTTCAAAATTCTTATTCAAAACCTGTAGTAATAGGTACTAATTCACATGACCTTCAGAATTTTTTTTAAAGATTTATTTTTAGAGAGAGAGGAAAGAAAGGAGAAAGAGAGGGAGAAAAACAGCAATGTGTGGTTGCCTCTTGCGCACCCCCTACTGGGGGCCAGGCCCACAACCCAGGCTTGTGCCCTGACTGGGAATCGAACCAGCAACCCTTTGGTTTGCAGGCCCATGCTCAATCCACTGAGATACACCAGCCAGGATGGAATTTTTTTACATGATATTCAAAAAGTTATTGATGTTCCCATAAATTCAAGATTCTAGGTTAGAAATTTTACATTCTCAATGGATCAACTAGAAAAGAAAGTACCACTTTATATTTGTAGTTCTTACTACACAAAAGTACAGCTTTATATGTAAATTTTAGTAAAAATGTTTGATAAAAGGTGTTTTAGAAAGATTTAATGAAGCGGAAAAGAGAAACGCCACCTACAAAGAAGTCAGCTATGTGCTCTTATGACGAGTTTTTAGTTGAACCACCACCTCTTACCAGTGCATCCAGGTACACATTGGTCCACTGGACTTGCTTAGCTTTGTCTCCTGCCAAAACCATCGGTCTTCCCAGAACATCCAAATATTCCTATGTATTAAAAAAAGTTAAATGGTTGAAAACTAGGAAGGCTGTGTTGAAGAAATGATCTCCACGGAAGAAAAATTATTTAGAGTTAAAAGTGAATATGGAATTAAAATGATTAAGACAGAAAGTATGTAATCATTTAATTCCTACTTTGGGTACTCCTTTAATGGTAGGTCTACATACTTTGAATCAACATTATTTGAATTATATTATTTATACAATATATCTACCCCAATTTCTCCTAGTAACAATCAAAACATTCACTTTCTGTGATAAAGCCAATGATAAGTGAAATATGTTCCTTGTGAATTGTTTTATGTTAATCTAAACTATTTTAAAGCTCTGTGATTTACTGGATGGAATTGTACAAATTTGAAATAATAAAGCAGCCATGTATTTGCTTTCATATCACAGATTGTTTGGCTGAAATTCAAAACTACATTTAAACATATCAAAAAATAAATGTGATGCTGTGCCAAATCTAGACATCAGACTCAAATGCAGCTGCTGTTTCATTTCAACATTCAATGTATTCAGTATTCATTTCTACAAATTCCATGTTATTTATGCTAAATTTTGACTAAGTCTATTTTAAAGGCCCTCAGTTATGTTCAAGATTGAGTAATGATTTAAATAGTAATTTATGAACTCTTAAAAATAACATATATTAACTGTTTCAATGTACAAAGTTATTTAGCAGGCATGTTTTCAAATAAATGGCTATAGAAAAACCATCTCTCTGTTGTAAGTTTATTTTAAATAAGTAAATACATTTACAGGGGTAGATATTTATAGGGGTTTGAGGACGTATCTAAATTCTGATTAGGATCTTATTTGTTTAATTTTCTATGTGGAACCTACAACTTGAAAAACACTCATTTAAATTATTTGCAATAAAATAAAGTTCAAATTACATGAGATAAGATTAGTAGTAATTTTGATTTTATTTATTTTGTATGATGTTTTCACATCTGAGAAGAACAATATATTTATTTATAAGGATGTTTGAAACCACTTGGAACTTTTTTGAAATAAAAACCAATACATTGTCATATTACTCACCATTTTGTTACAAATGTAATATTATATATAAATATAACAAGATATTTTCATTTTTACCTATTTTCTGCATATTGCACATATATAAAGCAGAAAATATCTTATAACTAAAAAATAACACCATCAAGTTTTTAAAAACCATACCTGAGTGTTGATTCTTATTGCTCCAATGGAAGGAATTTCATAATAATAACCTGAAACATATATATACACACACATACTTATGAAAATATAATAAAAGATCACATACTTATCACTTTGTAAAAAAGCATTTTTCACCTTAATTGTGCAAACACTAAAATATTAATGCCACTGATGAATTTTAAAAATGCTTAATTATAATGTATTCATAACAAACATGCATTTATTAGAAATTGTGCTACATTATCTTACATTGTATAAAATAAATGTTATTTTTCTACAAAGTAATAGGAAACATGGTATCATTAAAAATATTTTTCATTAATTATTAAAGATGCATGACCATGAGTATCTGATAGTTATACTTATATAAAATATTTGCCTAAATATAAATTTCAAAGTAAATTTAGGTTATTTTTACTGCTTTGTGATTACTGTTTATTTTTCAAATAGCAACTTGTAGTTTTCTGAGTGCAAAGGAAATATAGATTTACTAACAAAATATTAATATCTAGGGATGTATAAAAATACATTTTTTAAAACCAATAATTTCACCAGATAAAAAATTTACATGTCACACTCCCTTATGTCTAAGTTTTATATAATTCAGATATTCTTTCATTCTTAGTTTTTTAGGTAAGGTTATATTTGATAAGACTCACCATCATTCAATGTCACTTATCTTTTTATGAATTTACAATAATACGACCCATGTTTGAATTTTTATATAATGTGATACAAAGTCTGTTGTGCTGTGTGTTTCCTTTATAGAAAATATGCTCGGCAGCTTATTCTTGCCTCAATTCCTATAAAAACTAGCTACAATTTAGATTATTTTAAATAATATGTAGAAAGTAAAACTGCCAAATTCCTTTTTTCCTACCAAAATGTGGTCAAGAAGAAAGATATTACCTTTGTTTTCACATGCCATCCACTGGATAGGTCCTCTGTCATAATTATGTTGACCAACTGAAAACGTGAACACTCGTACCTGGGGGATTGAAATGTAGGTACCTATTAGTCTGAATGCTATTTAATTGAACTGCACAACCGAAGAGCTAAAGTAAAAAATAAATAAAAGCATGTTTTTCAGTTGATTAATGTGACAAGCAAAACTGAGATCAGTAAAGCATTCTGGAAGGCAGCAGAAGGAGAAATATCACCGCGGACTTCAGTCACTCTGTTTAACGTAGTACCTGGGTGCTCTGCACCACATCCAGTCCCATGGCCGGGACATGATGGAGGGCTCATTAGTGAAACAGTATCTTTCAGGTCCAATCTACGTTCACTTGTTTTACCTGGTTAAAACATATTATCCATATATCTAGTATTGCACAAGAGAAAATTTCCCTATTTCAAGGTATGTGATCATAAAAATGTGTTCATAAAGGAGGTCGTTATACTTTTAGTTGCTTTAAGCTCCTAGGATTTTTAAAGAAAATCAAAAGTCTCTAACATGCTATAGAAAATGCTAATATTTAAACATCTAATTGAGATGGTTCTTAAATTATTGTAATTTAAATATTTATTGGAAGTCATTAAATTTAAATAATGTTATAAAATATAGAAGATACATTTAATGATGTTAACAAGTATTTAATAAAGTGGCTGTTTAACACATACTGATTTTTACCAATTTAGTAATCCAAAACCAATATTCTAAGTTTCACATTTTAGCTGTTTCTAAAGATAAACATGGAGAAAATAACTTTTCCATGATTTCATGTGCTGGTTTGAACTATTATGTTAAGAGCTTTTCCCTATTTCACGTCAATTGTTTGAATTGACATTTTCTAATTGTTTCATCTGTTTCATCTTTTCCACATGATTGCAGAGCACAAATCTCAAAAGAGATTTCACATCTGTTCTCTATTCTCTCACTCGTCTTGGTCACACAGAAATCGCATTATAACAAACCCTGTCCCAAAATGTACATTGGGGATGTTGCTGTTTCACTTGTAAACTTTTATGTGAGCAACCCTTAAGTCGTCAAGGTTCACCTTAGCAGGTATGTAAAGAGCCATTTGGTGGTCACAGCTGAGTTTTAACCACTTCAAGTTACAAGAATAAATGACTGGTTCTAGGTTAACAGAAGTTAGTGACTAGTGACATTCTCTCTCTCTCCCCCCTCTCAAAATGTAACATTTTGATTTTCTTAAATTCTTCATTTGAACCATTTTATAGACTATATATATATAATGGAACACAAATATATATTATATATAATATATGTAAAACAACACAGCATGTATGTATGTGTGTGTGTGTGTGTGTGTGTAGTGTTACTGCTTATACAGTTGAACTTACTCCTAAACAGAAATACTTTTATAAACAGGTTAACCACCCTACTGATAATTCAATGTAACGGCCATACCCTAAACAACAGTCACATGAATTCAGGGCAGGGAAAAACTCCAGATGCTCCAGAAAGCGCTTGGGGATCGCCTTCATAATTAACATGGGAAAGCATGTCTCCAATTTTCAGCTTAAAACATTGATTTCTCTGGTTGTTCCTATTCCCACAACAATGTTCTAATGAAATATCTTGCATAAAATGCTTTTCAGTAAAAATAAATAAATGGTAATGAAAAAATACAATAAAGATTACATTAGAAAAAGAAACGCAGCTAATATGTGTCTGAAATGCAAGCATTTCTAGTAACATGGAGGCCACACTTAGACACACCATGCCGTTGTCCTGATGGACGGTATCATCAAGTAGTCCAACTAAGCGCTTAAATCAGTCAAAAAATCATACCAGTTAAAAAATAAAAAAGCTTGCGCTTTGCTTTACTATAGAAGTATTACCTAACCCCGGTGGGCCCTCAGTGCAGCCCTCAGAAGTCCAAATTAAGGAACTTAGCATCAGGGCTGGGTGTGGAAGTGTATAATCTGTCACAGTTATAATTTCATAAAATTTAAAATCACACTTTTTCCCTCTGTCGTTATTCATTTTTCACATAAGTCCTTGGCTATTCGAACATAAGTCACATTAACTGATTGAGTCATTCTCATATAACAGACGCAAAACACATACCCTTTTCTCAATTTATAGCTGCCTGTCAACGTTTTTATTTAAAAAATGTTATCTTTATTAAAACATTTTATTGTTCAACGTAGACACTTTTTTCCCTGAAATTTTCTGAATTCCCAATGGTTACTAAATCTCAAGAATTATGAGTGAAAACTTTTTATACTTTCTGCAACTGCCTTATGTGTACAATATTTACAAAATCTTTCTAATATATCTTAGATTCTTAGTTTTCTCTTGGAGGATACACACACAAACATATACACACCAAACAGATGCATGTATGTATTTAATAATTTTAGATTACCCTAGAATTTTATGAAATAATTTAAGAAAATATGTTTGGTTAAGAAAGAGTTTACTAAGAATCACTCATAAATTTAAATTTCTTATATGACAATGTAAAAGTCAACATAAAAATTGTTTCGATCTCAGTTGTCATAACAACGTTTATTTTGGCTGTCTTTACACACACTAGATAATTATAAAATAAGAATTTTAACATCACTGATTTCATAAGCATGTGCAATACACATCTTATAGCTGCACGTACATGAATGAGTGAAAGTTAAAAGATGATTTTTTTACACACGAACTTTCCACTTGGACTTGCAGATGGCATCCCTCCTATTACATACTGTGTTACTGCCACCCTGTGGAATAACTAACTCTAAAATCCCAGATGCTCAAATCCACAGAGATGATTGCTATCCCCAGCTTCTGAAGTTCTCCACTTCTTTAAACTCACAGTTCCTGTTTAGCTATAATCTTGGATAAAGAAAAAAGTGATTTCTTGAAATATGCACAATTTAGAAGTCAAGTTAAATTACATTCACAAAGATGTATATTTTTTTAGCTCTTTTCTTGGTTGTGTATCTGGATGGTCTCACATAACAACAAATAAAATGACATCAAAATAACTCAATAGACTTAATGTATACTCGCACAAGTTATATATTTTATCTAACACTCAAACAAATTACTTCAAACCAACTACATCAGGACAAAGTCAACTTTGTGGAGAAGAGATTCCTGTACTTCTGTCTTATGGTACATTTATAATCACAACACTGGATTCACGTGACAAATGCACAGGGGAAACTTTCTGCTCTAAGTGAAATGAGCCTAGAAAATTTGCTAAATGTTCCTCAACTAATCTGTGTGATTTTTTTTTTAACCTTCACCTGAGCGTATGTTTGAGTTTTGAGAGAGAGGAAGGGAGGGAGACAGACAGACAGAGAGAAAACTGGATGTAAGAAAGAAACATCCATCAGTTGCCTCCTGTACAGGTCCTGATGTGGGACTGAACACATAGCCTACGTATGTGCCCCGACCGGAAATTGAACCTGCAACCTTTTTGATGTCCAGGATGAAGCTCCAACCAACTGAGCCACCCAACCATGGCTGATCTGTGTGATTTTCGATAGTGTGTTTCAAAATGCTCACTTCCACGAGGTTCACATCTGAGACATGCACAGTCATAGATGGCTTTGAAAAATATTTTGCATGATTCTGGAACCCAGATCTTTA
The DNA here is from genome assembly GCA_004026765.1 of Micronycteris hirsuta. NCBI lineage: Eukaryota > Metazoa > Chordata > Mammalia > Chiroptera > Phyllostomidae > Micronycteris > Micronycteris hirsuta. The sequence continues at coordinate 40,880 of PVJI01003275.1, forward strand.
ACAGAAATGATATGGGAAGGTAGTGTTGAATAAACATTGAATTAGGTTAAAATAGTCCCAAGATTGCACTATTTTATCTATTGTACCTAATGTAATGCCTCATACATAAATGGAAAGAAATAATTGTAAAATGAAAAAAAGTCCACAGACAAATGAGTGGTCGCAGCTTCTCCACAGAGGGATCTAACACAAATGTCATGTCGTCTGACAAGTAAATCAATTCATTAAAATGAGCAGAGCCACAGCTGGGTTCGTAGTTGTCTTGCATTTTGTAATTTTGGCAGTTTAATTATATCATGGTAAATTCTTATTTTTTTAAATGTTATTCAGACTTGCTCAATGCAGTTACACTTTTGCTTACTTACAGTATACTTAATACACATATCACTTATGTACTGCACTATTCCTGGAGAATAAAACAAATTCCCAAAATTCTTGACTCATACTTAGTTATGTAAACATATATAACATCTATATTCATAGAAGCAATAGTAATTTGAGAGCATATTTAATAAAATCAAACATAAAACAATTAAAAATTTCTCCTTATTAGTCTCAAACCTTCATAATTTGACCTTCAGTTGTTTCAAAAACAATTTTTTCTCTGAAGGGAGAAATTATAATTCCAATAATATAAAGCTGATACATCAAGTTTGGCCTACTTGATCAGAGAAAACTTCTAATTAACAACAAATTTTGTCATTTAAAACATGTTACTTATTTGTTTCTTATAACATACCAACAATTTATAACTTTATCCTACAGTTCTGGACTTTTGCTAATCTGTTTTTTATTTCGTTTTGTTTGTTGAAGACAAAAATAGTTGTTGCCAATTAAGATTTTTTCAAAGCCACAGGGTCAACCTATTTTAGAAAGCCGAAGGAATTTCTTGTTTCCCAGCAGAACATAGTTACTGGAAACTGTCACCTCAACAATTATCAGTTACCCAGAGTTCAAGTTTAATTTACAATAGGCAAATCTCCAAGGAATAATGGAAATGAGACTATGAAGAAAGAAAGCCAATAAAACTAAAATAAAAACTTCAGCTATCGAAACATGTTAGAAAAATTATGTCAGAAATGGGTTTTTATTAATTTACTATGTGTACTAAACCTTTTGGCATTAAGCCTATAAAAATACAAGACTGGACTGAACATTTTAGGAGAAAATTCTACAGTGGTTTCCATAACTCACAAAGATACCAAATCCAAAGCATTGAGTACCCCATCTCTAGTTTTATAGTATTATGAAATAAATAAATGTGTCTAAATTCATCTTTCACACTTAATTTATTTTATAAAGCCCAATGATCTGAAAGGTACTTGCAGCCTGCCAAGTTTTGACAGCTTAGTCTAATCCATCTTAGCCTGCTGAGGCTGTGAGGTGCATGTCCCCTCGTGGTAAAACCCTGTTGTCCAGCCAGAAGGAAGGCGGCTGGGTGGGCGAATGAGGACTGGCATTGCCGCAGGGCTGCCCGGAGAAGAGAAAGACAGCCCAGCACATTCCACGAAAGGTTATAAAATCTGGACTGTAGATCATTTGAGTTCTTGATTCTGTCACTTAGTAGTTTTCAGACTTTCAACAAGTTACTTAACTTCTCAAATTTTGGTTTTCTTATTTCCACAATGGGGATGAGGGAGATTATAATAAAAATAATTTTATTATGATTAATGTAGTTGAAAATGAAATGATACATGTAAAGCATTTATATTATATGGAAAGTTATAAGCTTTAAAAATATTAACTATGGTAATGAAGATGATGATTATGACAATTATGGCAGCAATGACGATGAAGATTCCAATGTCTTCTATCTTCAAACTACCAGAATTCATTGAGGTAACATTTTCCATTAGTGGGTCATTAGTCTTTCATTTCCAAAAAGAACTTAACTCAAAATAATACATTTTTGGAGAAACAAATTTGGCTCACTTTATTACATTTAGCAATAAGCTCTAAAGGAAAGGATCTAATATTGTTTAAATGTCATCTGTCCATATGCAATATGGGTATTTGGAATTTCCAAGGGTCTGACAGAAGAAAGAATTTAATTGATGTTTGTTGGATTTGTTAAAGTAACAGTAAAAAACAACTTTAAAAGGGAAAACAAAATACAACAGTCATTGAGATTATACACACATAATCCTTAAAAAGAACAAGCTGATATTGCTCTCACACGCCTTCCATGTGGGTGCATAACATCGATACATGTCTTAGGATCCTGTTGGTATTTTTAATTTATTAACAACAATTATAATGAATCACTGTCACATTATTAGTTCATGCAGGGGCTACACTAATCTTCTCTGTATCATTCCACTTTTAGTATATGTGCTGCCGAAGTGAGCACAGATTATTTGATTATAAGAAAAAATTTTGACTTGTGCTTCCCTCAGCCTTCATTTGTAGTACTTAATAAAAAAAAGAATAAGCTATGGGCACACTGCATTTCTAAGCAACTTGTAGCTGTGCAAAGATTACTGTCAGCTGAGATATTAGAAAGTAAGCAATTTCCCTGGCTGATGTAGCTCAGTGGATTGAGCATGGGCTGGAAACCAAAGGGTCCCGGTTCGATTCCCAGTCAGGGCACATGCCTGGGTTGCGGGCCAGGTCCCCAGTGAGGGCCATGTGAGAGGCAACCATACATTGCTGTTTCTCTCCCTCTCTGTCTCCCTCCCCTCCCCTCTCTAAAAATAAATAAATAAAATCTTAAAAAAAAAAAAAGAAAGTAAGCAATATAATGATTTATTTCAGATGTTACCTTGAGTAATGCCAAATACTTTACTGATACCAATAATGAAAATCCTCATGAAAAACTATGTGCTGGACTGATTGGGGTAAATGAAAAGCGCCATTGATACAATCATTTTATATAAACATAAACCCTCCCTACTTATAAGATGATGTGTTAGAATGGAACATCAATTTTACTCCACATTCCAATTATAAGACAAAAATATTGCTTTAAATAATTTCCTAATTTAAAAAAGATCAAACCTATTGAGTTTTCCCTGGTTTATGAATTTCTAATAGTTTACCTCAGGTGCATATTTATTGCATAGTGACTGATATGCTTGATGCATCAGTAAATATTTAGCAACTCCTGTATATTAAGCACTGTACTAGCCTCTATGGGTTGAATGGTGGTTTACAAAGTAACACAAACCCTAACTTCACGGAGCTTATAATAACAGAAAGAAGTTCAAACTAAAGACTGAACAAACACCTAAGTAAAATGATTTTTAAAAGGGAATCTTGGAAAAAGGTAACAAAAAGGGAAAAAGGTGTGGACACAGAGAATGATAAAGGGGCTCCGTGGGGAGAGGGTGCCGCACCCCAATGAGTGAGTGGGGACCACGCTTCTGAAGAGATGTAGCGTGAGCAGAGTTCTTAATCTGGGGAGAAGGCAGCCACTGAAGAAGCAGAACTGAGTATTTCTTATGGTATAATGTTTCCATACAAACAACGGGCAAGCCCAATTCTAGGTGCCACCGTTCTACGTAGAAGTCACTCCAAGTACATCTTCTTCACTCTGAGATTTATGCCATATTATATACTTTGTGCTTAATTAACACTTTACCTCATTTTTTAGTAGATTCGTTTTAGATATTAAAGAATATAAAATACACAGAAGCAGTATCACTCAAACCTAAAGAAAATACACCTCGTAAGAATTTCCTTAGTTCAGGTGATCGTCAACATTAATTTTATTCAAAGATAAAAAATGTAAATAAATCTATCAAAGAGGAGGACACGGGTGTGCACACACATGCACAAAACCTGCCTTTGGTGATCTACGGACAGGGCCGATGTTACATTGTAGTTATTTTTTCAGCTATAAAGTAACTCTGAATAAATAATATATTTGATTTTTGCCCATAAGGCATTGTTCCTATTCGAAAGCTAAGAGTCTTTTGGAAATTGCTGAAAGTGCCAAAATATCTGAAATAAAACTTTTTAGAAGCAGTGCATTTGTTAAATAGTATTAAATAATTTTATAATCTGAATGCCCTTCATTATCATATGTTTGAACATGCATTCCAAAGGCTTCCTTCTTGCCTGATGAAGAAGCCAGAGAGAGACAGTAGAGAAGGCAATGAATTATTTTCCATGAATAATTTTCTCTACCATCTGTTGAAAAATTAACTGACAATTTTCAGTTACTATATAAAACACATACACAGTCAGCCATTTGTGACTTGATTTACAGTTTTGTAGGCTATATCTCTCTTCTTTGGATTTGACAGTAAAATAGGAAAGACTCTGCCAATCACTTTTTAAAGAATTTTAAAAAAATAATGTGTCTATTGTCAGATGATTATAACCTTATAGCTATGCAGTCTTTATTTTGAAAATGATTCACCATCTAAGCATATATTTTTTCTATTTGTTCTCATTCACTTTCTAGTTATTCTGAAATGTTCATTTTATTAATTTTATTTTTTAAAAATTAGTTCAGAGAAGTAAGCTAAGAATCAGAAAACTATTTTTAGCTGGCTGGACAAGCTTAAGCCGGCAACGTTAACCAATCCCTGTGCTATTCTGCAGAAAAGACACTATCTTTAATTCTGCTAGGCCTGGAAATTATCTTTCAACTCTGTGTCTGGTTTTACTTTTCTTTATTCATTTGTTTGGACTCTAAGATAGAGTTCGTTTAACTTCTGGCACCATTTTTAAGGACGTCGTGCACACACGGGTGAGCCCTAAGGAACAGCATTGGGGCAGGTAAAGATTAGAAAGTAAATTCATTTTAATTTGAAACAGCTGTGTGAGGAGATTAACATGATTTCGGTTTTAAAACTCTATCTATCTATAGTTAGGTCGATTCATTCCCAAGAGTAATAGATTTCACAACAGAACCCACACATTTTGTCCTAATTCTCAAACATTTTGGCCTCATTAAATAGTGCTGTATATCTGCAGTCTCATTCATCAGTTCTCTGGACACACTTCATCACACCTACCTGGGTGCTCTGAATGATTTCTAATGCCAGCTGGATGAAAAATGTGTGTAAACGAAGCATTCAGCAGCCATATTAATGCCAAGCAAAGGGCTTGGGGGGAAAGTAGGATTCAAAGCGTAGTTTTCAGATGTTTTTTAAAAAGCTCATCAATTTTTCTTCATGATTTTGTGATTTTAATATTTTTAAGCTACAAGTGAACTTTTTTAAAGTGCATATTTTAAATGAATTTATAATCAAATGTAGAATTTTTAAGAGCACTGAAAAGTTATATCTATTCAAATCTATTGAACTTCCTTTTTACACATTGGTTATTTTTAATATTTTAATTTTTATTGTATTTTTTCCATTTAGCCCCCTTGTACCCTCTTCTACTTCCTCCCGCTGCCCCCTCCGCGGTCACCACACTGTTGTCTGTGTCCATGAGTTTTCGGTCATTTGAAAAGATAATGTGGCTAGCAAAATTCTAGTTGATAAATTTATGGTGTAACAAATATTAACTTCATAGCTATGGAATTGGCCTGTCTTACATATCCTTAGATAACAAAGATAAACAATTATCTTCCCTATTAATGTCTGTGGGCGCAAATGCCTCAGACAGGGGCGGTGGGTTGTTAAGAACTGGCACGTTTGAATGAGGAGGGGAAGTGAGAAAGGATTCCTCAGTTTGTCCACAACCCTCTCGGCAATAAATGTGAAGATGGTGAAAAATATCTCCCTTATACATATACACCCTATTTTAGTAAATACACACACCGGCTATTTGCACACAAGTTTCCTTGACATAAACAATTAACTGTGGAAATATTGTCTGAACAAAACAGAAATACATGCAAAGGTAGAATTGAATTAAATTGTTTGTCTGCTGTCATCTATTTTCACAATGTGCGGACACCAGGAGATGAATATGTGTTTGTTTAACAAACTTCTCCCATGTTAGAAAAGAAGCACTGGACTGGGAAGTAGAATGCATTTTAAATGCGGGACAGCAATGTTGCCAGAAATATAATTCTTACTTGTCCACTTCAGAAATCTATGATCTGTATCTCTCTCAACCTGCCCTCTTCCATAGGCCTCCATCTATTATACTCTCTCTGGTTTGTATCAGTAAACTTTCCCTGTCAATGTATCCCTTCACCAACCTCTACCATATGATAATTAATTAACTTCTCCATCTTCAAAAAATTGATATATATATACACACACGTGTGTATACACAACCTGACCTCAAGTTGACTGTCTTATTTTCCTCAATATTTCTTAGCAAATTTTCAAAGATTTAAAAAATTATTTTATATTCATATTTCTTCTTCCTCACTCCTCATTTACTCCTCCCCCACCTGTTGGCTCTTCTTCACACCACTTACACTACTGTAAGAGATCTCATGCTAGAGTCACACACGAGCTCTCTTACTGCTGGAGATAACAATGAACAGAGGAGTTGTTCATTTCAAATAGATATAGATCCGTGTGGCTATATCTGGATATGTAGGCATATACATATATGTATAAGTGTGTATCACAGAACTTTGCTATAGCTACTAAAATCAGAACCACAGATAAAGTCCCTAATTCCAAGAACATCTTAATTTTTATGTCAAATAAAAATAACATTTATTTAAAGATCATAGAAACCAAGAACTAACTACTAAATTTTCAAAATAGCTTTGGCATTAACAAAGGGTATGTGTCCTTAAGAGAAGTGTGTGTCCTTCAATATAGAAGAGAATAGATTAACAGAAAAACAGCAGGATTGTTGGATATGACAGATTCATTAGTTTTACAAAAGTAAATGTGATATGAATCATTTAATATGGTGTAGCATGTCACCAAATGCCTTTGTTTAAAAAATTGAGTTCTTATAAAAGGTGAAGGGGATGAGAAACAGTGTTTCAAGAAAATGATATTTAGATTTGACATTTTTAGGATGTTCACATAGAAAAATTGGCCATAAACTAGTAAATTCTCCATTTATTCAATCAATTGAACAAATAGTAAAAATAGAGGGTAGACTACAATTGAATAAAACAAGGCTGTAAAACCTTTTTATTTTGGAAAAGAAAAAGGAAAAATAACAAAGCTTAGGATAATCCTCTGGGATATGTTGTTGTGTTAATCCTGGGTGCAGGGTTTTGGAAGAGAAAAAATTACAAGTTTAAATGAAAATTACTTATCGCTTCTCTTTTTATACATTTATATTCTTCTATTTTAAATGGTTAAGAATTGTGTGCTCCTTAAAATTAAGATATATCTTAGGCACAAATTTTGACAAAGAATATAAAAGTCATTGCCATAATCATTTAAGAATCTCTTCGTTTATGTAGGAAAATATCTGGAAGTTAACAAGATTTCCTGGTGGATGGTTTGGAAAGCATAATAAAGAAAGAGATGATTTATCTAAACTTATACCATTAAAATGATACAATTGTTAGGGCTTCTATACTTGTATCACAAAACAACTAAATATACTTAAAATTATGACTAGGAAGGAGGTGCTAAAAAATCTCTACAAAATTATAAGAGTTCAAATAATTGGTAGAATGCTGGGTTAAACTTATTTTGTTTTGAGTTCTTCAAAACATGGTAATATTACATTACTTAGAACATTTAAATAAGCTGAAAATTCCTTGCCCCACATCATGTTTTATAATTATAAACTTATCCATGAACAGAAATAAAGTTTCCGACCTTTGCCAGTCTCCATCTATTTATTATCATGTATTAAGAACTATCTTGGAATCTATGCTCTCTGACAGATGCGTAGAGTTCAGTGTTAAACAAGATGCTGATCCTGTCTTGCAGGACCATGTAATCCAGAGAGGGGACGGAGGACAGACCCCATGGGACACGTGCGAGGGACACACAAAACTCCACACAGGGTGCTACGGCATCAGACCACAAATATCTAAACAAGCGTGAAGGGGGAGGGGACTGTTAGAGACATCCTCCAGGTGGCGATATTGCCCTGAGTAGGAACAATGAGAAGTCACTAAACAAGGTATCTTCCCATTACTTTAATTCTGATTGTTTCTTTTAAATAAATCTTTATGAAATCAAGTTATCATTTGAAAGTGTTCACAGTCAAAAGTTCAGCCCATTTATCAACTTTTTCAAAAAGAATGGCTTCTCTACACCATTAAATAACTGGGTGTTTAGGAAAAAATGGTAACTCCTGTAATAAACTTATGTCATGAAATACTTACAGCATATGTAGTATTCAAGTATTGAGTATTAAAAATATTTGTGATTAATTTGAAGTTATATGTGTACATGTTTTCAATTCTTCGATCATGTTCAATCACACATAGGTTAAAACACACCTAAGAGTGTTTCAGTGTTTTAAAATTTTTTCATAATTCTTATTCACAATATTTTGCCCAGAAAATGATCTAAACCTCCTAATCCACATATATGTCTCTATCTCTCTTAAATCTACACCCATAGGACATGCTTATTGATTTTAGAGACATAGGAAGCCGAGAGAGAGAGAGAGAGAGATTGATGTGAGAGAAAAAACAATGATCTTTTGTATGCACCTCCACTGAGGACTGAACCCACAGCCTAGGCATGTACTCTGAGCAGGAATTGAACCTGCAACCTTTGGGTTTACAGGATAACACCCAACCAACTGAGCCACACCAGCCAGCGCCATATATTTTTCTTTTTAATTCCTCAAATGCATATAAAACAATCTGTTTAGAAAGGCATGGCTAATGACAAGCCACCCTCTTTAAATGATGAAAATTCCAATGAAAAGCAAAGCAAACTGGCATTTCACTCTGCAGTGTATTCTTGTGAAATTTTTGAAACACAAGACATAGTTTATAATTTATTATTACTATCATTGGTACCTCCTTCTCATTTTAGGAAACCAAGCTGAGAATCATGGTTCTCTTATGAATTGTGGAGAATCAGTCAGAAAATTGAAAGGAGTTGACAGTAGGGCTGCCAGAAGAAATAGTTACAGTTAATATTTTTTACCGTATCAACAGGTTCAGCTACATGTTTCTCTAATAGTTTCTCTATTATACTGTCCTCTGCAGTCAAGCAGACATTGAAACAAATATTTTCAACCTTGGCACTCATCTTCACATGGTTTTCTCATTGAAATATTATGCTTATGAAAAGATGTGTCTAAAATCTTTTTTTGATAGGAATTGGTTTCCAAATGAGGATGCAGGTCATGTTGCTGTATATTATTTTTAATAAATCTACAAAATAATGTCCGTGGATATAATCTTTTGTTTACAGGAAATTTTAATATTACTATATTAATCCTTAATAATTAAATAACATCATAAATTTATCTTAGAGAAGCTTAAAATATACCTATTTTCCATTCTATTTTGGTTTCTCTCTTCCTATAGCATTTTCTTATGTAGAATTTATGTAGAAGAATCAAGCAGGATTCTGTAGTTCAACATTATTTTACTTGTAAATTAGTCATAAGGTACTTCTGAATCTCACAAAGATGTTATATTTAATGATTCTTTGATTCAGCCCTTGGTTTATAATGGATGACCTGTATGACGGCCATCATCTATTTCTATCTATAATATATTAGTGTTTCGTATTTTTATTTGTTTTGTTTTGAAATCTGCACCTGAGGACATGCTTACTGATTTCAGAGGGTTTGGAGGGGGGAAAGAGAGAAGGAGAGAAACATCAGTGTGAGAAAGAAACATCAACTGGTTGCGTCTTGCACCCAATCCAACCAAGGACCAGGGACTGAACCTGCAACCTAAGCACATGCCTTGACTAGGAATCGAACCAGCAACCTTTAGGTTTATGGGAGGATGCTCCAACAAATTGAGCCCCACTCATCAGGGGTGCTCACTTGTGTTTTTATTAAGTATTTCCTCCACTTTCCCATACTCACTATCTTTAAAAAAACCCTAAATTAAAATTAAAATGCTGTAAAATTGCACTTACTTTTTTGTCTTTGTTGTATTTGGCAAATATTTCCTGGGCTCTCTCTTCTCCTCCGTCCGTGAACAACATGATGATCTTATTGCAGTTAGCTCTGGAAACATTATACTGTAAAAAAAAAATATATATATATATATACATATGCACACACATACACACACATATATATATCACTCATAATAAAGACTAGAAAATACAAAGCATATGAAAGAGCATGAACAGATATAAGTAATGAGTAAAATATATGCCTGATATGCATATTCTAAGAACTGGTTCCTGGATCAGGCCAGGCTCACCCCCATACTGAGCCTTCCCTTCAAGCCGCACCCCAGACACCCAGAGGTCTCAGCTCCTTCAGGCCTTTGATCAAATGTCATCTTATCGGTGAGAACTTCAATTTGAGTATTAAATGACAACTACAATTTAAATGTAATCTCCCTCGCAGACTGTATTTTTCTTCACCACATTTTACACTTGTATATGTAGAGAGAGAGAGAGAAAGAGAGAGAGAACATATTTTATTTGCTTGCTTATTTTTGGCTTCCCGTTATTGAATGTACCATAAGTATAATGAGGACATTAAGTGTTGTCTGCTTTTGTTCAGTGTTGTTTCCTTTCCTAGATAAGTGTCTAGAACATAATAACCTCTCAGTGGTTAATTAGTAGATTTTAAATTAATTAATGGTTATGATGTCAATTTTACTCCCCTATAATTTATACCAGAAACAAACAATATTAATAAAATCGTGCGCACCCTTTCACATGTATTTTCAATCCCTTTACAAACATTTCCCCCTCTTCCCTCCTTCATCCTGCTTTACTCACTTTACATTTCTGGAACTGAACTCCTAGTTGATCTCTAACATCCAATACTTTTTTCATATCTTTGTAAATGTCCATACCTATTCTCAGAATACCCTCTCCTATTCTCTCTCAACCTGCCACACACTCTAATCCTGAAAGACTCAAGTCTAATAATAAATCCTATCACACTTCCTTTAAAGAGAAAGTTTCTCCCAAGAAAGTTTCTTCAGTTTCTCCCAAGAGAACTGAATATATGAGAACAATGTATTAGCGTCAAAGGACCACAACAATAAATGATTGATTTAGAAAGCTGGGCTGCTTTGAGGTCTGAAATAATACTATTTTACTATTGTGAAATGTGTTTCTGCAACAGTGTTGAGAATTTAAAAATTACACTAATTTATGAACGCTCACCTTCTTTCAAAATGCCAACCCTCTGGTCAGCCCAGTGCTGTCAGGGGAGATATAATATAAACCTAATTTCAAATTTCAACTTTCTAATAGCCATGTTAAAGAAGGTAAGAAGAAAAATCTGAATTAATTCTGATAATATATTTTATTTAACCCAGTCATCCAAAAGGTTATCAATTCAATATAAAATCAATATAATTCCTGAGATATTTTTTCTTTCATGGTAAGTCTTCACATCTCCAAGTGTACCTTATACTTACAATAAACACATTTCAGTTCGGCCCAGGCGCATGTTTGGTATTCAACAGGACACATGATTGTGGTTACCACATTGGATAGCACAGCCCTGACCTTTGAGTCTATATTTTTAAATTTGTAATTCTCCTGTAGTGTTTAGGTTATTGGAGGTCCGTGCTCTATCTTATTTTTCAAATAAGATAAACCCCATTTCCTGTTGTAAAAGCTAATAAAGACAACATTTTGCTTCGCTGATAAAAAGGTCCTGTTTTATACAATCTCATCCCATTGGCTAGGCCACCACAATGTGGGCAGCGTGAGCTTTTGTCCAGGCACTGTGCAAATACAAGCACCGGCCAGTACAATTTGTCTCATTCAAACACGTCCTTATATTTGAAAGCAACTGTCTGAAAATTTGACTCTACAAAGAATTATGTATTTTATTATCAAAATACTTTTTTGAAAGGTGTTGAAATCCCTTAACTGAAATTAATTTCCCTGATTTGTCTTTTGTATCTGCATATTAAATATGGGCAAAATAATATGCATCTAAAGGACTGTCTCATAAAAGTGATAAAGTAAGTAAAGTTTCTACCGTAAGACTTGGTTTCCTTCTGGAAGTTGTATACATATTTAACTACTCAATGCAAGTATCATTAGGTTAGCACACTGGGTCCTGCTGACCATTTGCATTTTGTATAAATAAAATAATAAAGACCTTTCCCAGGAGAGAAAGATGCAAAACAGAAATAAAACATTGTGTTTCAACATGATTCTTCCTAGGAGTAGCCTTCTCAGGACTTTTGATAAAGCAAAGTACATTACAGCAACTTTTCAATGGATTTGCAATTATCTAAAGAACCACAGAGTCACAACAGTCATACCTTACTGGCTTGTAACAAATTAAGTAAAAGAAAGAACTTGACTATTTCAATAATCCAAGTTGTTAATTTACTTTAGTATGCTATTTCATAAGCTGCTCTGTTGGATCTCTGCATGGCCAGTGAAAAGAGCAGCATCTATCATACACACACACAATCACAATTTTCTGAAAACTGCTTCACAAATATTTGGTAATATTTTATGAACTGCTACCTGAAGAATAATTCAAATCATAATTTAAGGTTTGCTGTCGGATAAATGATATGTCTAATTCTATCTGATACTTGCCTCAGTGACAAGTTTTCTTTCCTTGAAAAGGAAAACCTTGCAAAGACATACAAAAAACAGAGAACAGCACAGCATGGTATTGAGAAGACTACATGTCTTTGAAAGAGATAACAAAATACGCTCAAACTCTGAATAAGGCAGGCCATGACATTTGGGAAAATTATTTTAAAATGAAAAAAAGTAATACATAAGAGATGTGTGGAAAGCAGAACATGGAACTTTATGTCAGGAATAACATAAACATATTAAAAATTATTTATAACAGTGATAAAGGCAGTACTAGAGGCCAATAGGAGTAAAACTATATTTAATCAGCAACTAGTAATGAATCTGGGAGTTAATGTGGTCTCTCTAATAAGCCTGCCCCTGAAATAGTACATTAAATTGAGACACCTTAGCATTTCACAATTGAAACATGAATGAGAGGGAAGGAAGTGAAGCAAATTAATGATACTGAGAAAAACTTAAACTGCTAAGATCTAGAAAACTCAATTATTGACTCGAGAGAAAATAATTCTTATTTTAAAAACTTATATTCCTTTTCCACAGAAAGGATCTATCTAAATCTAACGGTCAATTATATTCGAATTTCAAAGTTTTAAGTTTCCATATTTTTATTAATGAACATAAATCATTTAATAAATGTGCATTTTATGAATAACTTCCCTTGAACTGAAGTGGTCCACTGCTTTGCTATCTTGTCTCCTCACTTGCTTCTCTAACAACGTCTAATAAATATCCCCACCTCGAACTCAACATAACTGAAACTGAGCGCTCTGTACCCTCACACTTCCCCTGTCTAGATTCCTGTGCTATCATCTACTTAGTATTCTAGTTCAGAGAAAATGCACTCACCCCGACCTCCTCCCTCATCAGCAATCTCTTCCCCGTCCAAGCACTCCCTACCCCATGTCACTCCCTACCATCTCTTCATTGCTATTCCAACACCAGGATTTCCACAACAGCTCAATTAGAACACTACTTAAGCACGTCATTTTCATACCATAAACTTTCCATTTGCTCCTACACACTTCATTAACTGACAGCTCATGGTCTTTACATTTCCGTCAGTGCTTCTGTATTGCTATGTCCCTGCCAAGGCAAACTGCCTGCAATTCTGACAATGTTCCATGCAGTCTGGCGTACTTCTGCGCCTTTGTCCATGCAGTTCTTTTTATGTGAATTGATTTGCTTTCTCGCAAATACCTACCTAGATTCTACTCCTTCCTCAAAATCCTGTTCTCATGGAAATGCCACACTTTCCTGAACTCCTTTGGGTAAGCTGAATCCCCCCACCACGCTGCCCCAGTAATACACCCTAAATGCCCCGTAATGGCCCCCACACTGTACTAGGGATGATGACTTAGTGTATTCTAGAGCTCCTTAATAGCAAATGGTCTTGATTATTTCTCTAATTCTAGCTCTTGCACTGTAACAGGAAATTGTGAGACACTTAATAAATATTGGCTGAATGAACGAATGAATGAACCAACTAATCAGACATTTCAAAAACTGTTTAGAAGATTCACTCAGGGAACAACAAAGTCAAATTTGCAGAAAAGGCCACATGTAAGGGCTTATTCGGTGACTCAGCAAACATGACAGGAATTGTGTGCTGATGCTGTGCCAGCCATGTGCTAGTCGTCAGTCATAGCAATAATGACCTTGACTCCAACACCAGCCCAACAGCTTGCATACATGTGAGGTTTGCTGGGTGCCGTATTCTAGAAACAATCTTGTTCACAACCCTCTGATGAACACACCACGGTGAGCTCCACTGTAAAGCGAAGAAACCAAGGCACAGAGCCCTTAGGTCAACACTCTCACCCAGAGTGAAGATGCTGTCTCTCGAGAGATACAGAACTGAATGATGGCTCCTGTTCTCAAATGGCATGAAATGAAAAAGATGACATGGACATCTGAAAACACAGTCCTGAGTGAGATACCTGCACTAACGTGCATCAGGCAGGAGGCATGCCAGAGTCCAAGAGTCTAACTAGAGATACTGGTAGGCAACTTGTTCAAGGGAGTGTTTCCTGAGGAAGGAAGTCCTGCTCTGGGCCTTATATTCCTATTCAACTTACTGTCTACCATTTGCACCATTCAGTAAATTTAGGAACAATTTAAGTACCCCAATTAGATGTTTCCAGCAACCATTAGATGATTAAATGCACAAGTTTCCAGATAAATACTGTGGTAATTGAGATAAGAAAAAGAAATGATATTCTAAATATGCCAACTAAGTGTTGTGCTTATGCAAAATTAAATTATTACCATATATATTTAAACATATTTTGAAAATATGATAGAAAGGATTTAAAAGGAAAATATGCATTTTGTATGCCTCTTGAATTTTGATTTAAAAATAAATGTAGTTCAAAGATTTCTATTGCCTGCACGCATCTGCCTTCTGAACAATGAAAAACCACGCAGCTATCTAACCCTAGATAGCTCCAACTATCAGGAAAATGAAGTCAAGTTACTGCAATTCAATAACAAAAGAAAAAGGGGGTGGTACTGATACTTACGTTGAGCAGCTGTTCAAAAGCAAAGCTAAAGCCCTTCTTATAATCTGTAATCCCTTTTGCTGTGATATTATTCACGGCATCTTTCAGTACTTTCTTATTTCTTACATTTGCTTGTACGAGGTGCTGAAAGCAGCTTACGTCCTGGGCGTTGCTGTTAAACTGCAAAAGATAAAATAGTAAACATAGAAACAAACATTAACATCGGCCATGTAATTTTTGTTGAATGTACTGTTTATACTTCTCAATCCCCATGCATTGCTTTCTGTTAAAAAAAAATACAGAAAAGACTGGTAACAAAAGTTCACTAAGAACCAAGTAGAGGTTTTCACCTAAGCCCCCAACTCATAGTGTAACTCTGCGCCCGTCACTCGCCTCCTGCAGCCTGGTTTCCCTGATCTTAAATTTGGGATTTGCGTTATACAGTCCCTTCCAGCTCTCAAATTTTATGAGCATTTAGATAAAAACAAATAACTAATAAGATGTATTAATAATCTAGAAGTGATAGGGTGATGGTTGTGCAGATTTCAGGGAGAAACTGAGTATTTTACTTGCCCCTCATAAGGAAAAGCTGGGTGGAAAAATAGTACACTGAATTAAAGGAAAAGAAGTTTAATAATTTTGAAATTTGAGCATAGAGTATTCCTATGGGATTTAAAACAGGAAAACAATTGAAAGTGTCGAGGAGACACCTGGCAGCCTTTAGAGGTTCTAAATAGAACTTCGTGGAATTGGGGAGGCAAGCGAAGCGCAAGTGATCCCTGTGGAGAGCTGCCGTTGCCGAGTGCTGTGTCCCTGAACAACGCGGAGGCTTAAGAGAAGAGAACATAAACTCCAGCCCCGCTAGCTCCAAATTGAAAATTTAAGAACGATCACCAAAGTAATTTCACCAATCTCATAAAAAGTATTCACATAGTTCATTGGATATTTCCAAAAAGGTAAGAACAAGTGGACTGCAATAAGATTCAGAACACTGAATCCATAGGATCTTATCATTTAATAACTGCTATTTGTGTGAGCCCCTTAGGATCCTGGCGTTTAGACGGTTATATCTTCAAAACAAAATAATAAAATCATTCTTGCTAGAAGATAGAGGGCTTGCCAAGTAAAGCTTGAATATATTCTCAGATCAAAAACATATAATTAAATGATTTTAACAGGTGAATCACAAGCCAAAACACAAATTTTATGAGCAATTATATAGTCTTACAAATGTAATGCGTCTTTTTTTTCCTCTGAAGATCACTGCAATGTAACTCTAAGGTGCACCACACTTTTCCTTAATCCATTAAGCAACTAGCCGGTCTGTTATATGTCAAGAATTACAGCAGGTGATAGTTTTGTGCCTTCCGATATTATGTAAACTGGACATGCATGTACACACATGTATGTCTATATGCATGTAAACAGTTACATGGTGTTTTCTATGAGCTGTATATACTGTGTACTCTATAAATATTAATCATTCCTCTTGGCAAATGCCCTACAAGATTAGTGTTGTTATTACCCATGAAGATACTTAAGCATAGAGAAATTAAATAATTTGTCCACGGTCACATAGCAAATAAGTGATAATCAGTCAGAATTCAGACTAACACTGAGGCGGAAGAGTCTGAGATTTTAACTATTCCCACACTGCCTCTCAATATGTTACAATAAATTATGATTATTGCAGAAAAAGAAATAATACAAAATATCAGGGAGATGAGTTGCAATCTTAATTGTGAGCAGTGGAGGGGGAAATTTTGAAAACGGCCTTTCCTGAGATACCAGAGAAATGTTTCATTGAAAACTACAGAGTAAGAACATTCCAGGAAAACAGAACAACATACAAAAAGGCCCTGATATTGGGGGGTGGGAGACCTTTTAGGGAAATATAAAAAACAGTTTAATTCAGTTCACATATGAAGACAAATGACATAAAATGGTTCAGGGAAGGAGGCAGGGACTAGAGCATGCGAGGTCTAAAGGAAATGCTGAAGAAGTGGGATTATATTTTTTGTCTAATAACATAATCTATAATTTTAAGAGATCACCCTAGCAACTGTTTAGGAAAAGGATTTAAGGTGAGCAAAATTTAAAGGAGAGGGAATAATTAAAGGCTATTGTGGTAACCAAGCAGAACATATAAATTGGCTTTGTTATTTGTAGAAATGGTCCAAAAACAAGGGATTCCGGATCTATTTTGGAGGAAGAGTCAACAGGATGTGGTGGTGGACTGCGTATGCGGTTGAGGAAGCAAGGGGTGGCCTGATGACTCTCAGGCTCCGACCCGGGCATCTGGACGGCGAGGACTGGAGGAGGGACTCAAGGACTGGACGGCCAGGGGAGAAGAGCATGGAGCTTTAGTGAAGGGGAGTTTTCAGTGTAAGTGAGCTACGCAAATGGGGATATCAAAAAATCAGAACGTGTAGAGCATGAGGCTCAAGAGAAGCCTTGGGTGGAGTTAAAAATAAATCCGTCAGCACAGACATTTGGTTTAACAAATACCATGTGAATTAAAAGTGAAGCAGGGGAGGAGTCCTTGAGAAAACTGAGTAGGAGCTACATGGCCACGGAGGCAAGAAAGAAGCACAGTACTTGGACTGTCTTGGAGGAGGAGAGAGAAAAAAAGTCCTCAGAAAATGACATTTCAGAAAAGTCTCCCGAAGATGACACTGCGATTCAGAGACAGAGAGGATGAGAACTCGCTAAGCTCATTCCCACTCTCTATGCAGGCAGAACCCAGTGGAATGCCCTGAACAGTAGTGGGAAATAATAGCATATGTCAAGGATACCTTCAATGCACCTTGGCTGGGAAGCAGAGAAGAATAGGGTGGTACCTATAAAGGTAAACCTGGGGTCAAAGAAAAGGCTGCCTTAAAATGAAGGGTCTCATCCTGGCTGGTGTGGCTCAGTTGCTTGGAGCAATGTCTTATAAATTGAAAGATCACAGGTTCGATTCCTGGCCAGGGCATGTAGGTTGTGGATTTGGTCAGGAAGCATAGGAGAGGCAAGCAATCGCTCTTTCTCTCAAATCAAGTTTCTCTCACTCTCGCTCTCTCCCTCCCTCCCCTTCTCTGTAAAATCAATAAGCATGCCCTCAGGTGAGGGTGAAAAACAAATTAAAATGAAGGTTCACTAGAGCAAAAGAGGATTGATACTCAGGAGCAAAGAAAGAAAAAGATCAGGAAATAGAAAAGAAGTGGAAAATAAGTACTTGTGAAGGTGGGGAAGGACGGAATGCAGCTGGCATCTCTAAAAACGACCCTTGAAGAAAACATGTATTGACACCACTGTTCTAGGAAAGAAGAGCTGAGTCCAGGCGCTGGGGGACGTAGGTCTGGTGTTGAAAAGATGATGGTTACTATCTGTGTGTTTTGTCCCCAGTGAATATGGAGGTGAGGTCATCAGGGTGAAGGAAGAGAGGTAATGGTTTGGAGAGAGTGAAGATTAAGTAGCAAGCAAAATTGTCCTGCACAGGTAAATAATTTGAGTTCTTTCTTACTTTTACATTGAACATTACTTTCAGGTACATCGTATATATGAGAACAAAGCTCCAATATGTTTTACTGTTTTCTGTAAATTTGAATGTTTAAAACTTAATCTTCTGATCCAAATCTAATTCTCACTGCCTATTTCATCACTTCCTGTTCTTTGATAATGAGACACAGTCTTAATCTACATGTTCTGTTCTGACAATAAAAGAATGTGAGAATTTCCATGTTAGGAAGTAAAGAAAAAATAGTTTACCAATATATTAATAGCAAAATGTCTACCCTTAGAGAATTATTAGCTACAGCTATAGGAACTATTGTTAACTGATTTAGTTAAACCATGAATCATGATAAAATTATGGTAAGCAGAAAATGATCATTAAACAATATATTGACCTGAGTCTTCTGATTGGCCTTGACCTGCTTTTAGCACAGAAAAGTGAAACATCTCATTAAGTCACTTTAACACAAACTGATTAAATGTAAATTCATTAAATACAAATTCAGTAGTATATAGCAAATACTACAATTATATTTATAATAAAACTCATAAATAATGCAGAAAAAGAAATACCTTACAAAGTGTAAGTCCCTACAGCGAATTTTAATTCTCCTAAGGAAAGGGATCATAAACTTTAAAAGTCTAAATTAGATGAGTACATATTTCAGACATCTGATACTCATCTGCTTTTAGAACAGGAAAAAAAAAACAGGTTTATTTTCATGAACTGAAATTGCAATCTTTGTAACACTTGCCTAGATTTTATTTTATAAACCACATATTTAAAATACAAACCACAGATCTATTAAAAACCGTAGGGCAAAAGTTTGACAACATAGCACTATAGCACTTATACAGTGAATAAAAATAAGAAGCTCTGCTTTTGTCTCTATTAAGAAAATACATCTTATAAAAATGTATTTTTAACTAACCCTGCAGAGTCAGAAATTCAAGCTAACATCACACTGATTCCTTTCCTGATCCCCCAATAGTCAACAAAGTAGGTCCCTTCTAGAACGGCTGAGAAAAATCTCTGAGCATCTGAGAGAGGAAAGTGTGTGGGGTGACGTGAGCATCTGGAGAGAAATCACGGGGGCTCTGTAACTCTGCTCCAGCACGTGGGCACTCTTTCAGTTCCCCCGCCCACATCCTGCTCCTCCTGCCTGCAGCGCCCTGCTGGTTGTCCCACTTAACTCCATGTCCTTTCCTAATAAAAGGCTCTCATGACCTTCCCTGACTAGGTCAAATCACATCATCATAAGCTCTCCTAAGCCTAGATTTATCTTTTTTATAGAACATATCACAGTTATAATTTCATATTTCTTTATATACTATCTTGACTGACTGGATTAGAAGCCTATGTGGTCAAAGAAAATGGCCTTCCCGCCCCTGCACCCTGACTTGGCATATAATAGGTATGCTACACATGTTTACTAAGTATATGTACAGAGTTTAAGCAAATTAGAAGATGGTACAAAATTTTAATCAATAATCCAGCTATAGACTTATTAGCATAGAGACTGTATTTTAGCTGTGCAATATGTATTTACACGTGTACATTCATAATAGTCTTTTCAAATAGACAGTATTAAAATAGTCAGATGAAGATGCATGTAAAACACCTAGCATGAACTCTGGTACACAGTGGATCACTCTATCACCCCCAAATTATTTTAATATGAACATTGGTATACTCAACACCAAAATCAGAATGGATTCCTAGATGCATGAGATTCAGATAAATAAATAATATCTGCTTGAGTGAGCTTCAATTAAAGTTCATTAATGAGCTACAAGTGTCCCTCAAACTTTAGTTTAATGTTTAAAACATTCTCTGAGATAATCATGAAGAGTAAATTTCAAAGAACCGTCCTATTAAATATCCTGGTTAAGTACACACAAAGTAAAAGATACTCTAGGACCAAAACAAACAGTTAATATCTCAAATAAATTAACCTAAACACTTGGCTCTGTAAAGACAGTATGTTTCTGCTGTAATGTCCTCTGATGGATAAGAAACCATTTCACAAAATGTTTCTGAGAGCGACTGTGCGGCCCTTTGGATTAACTTGGGCTACAAACAGTGAAGTGCTGGCTTTGTCCTGATATGCACCAAAAGTCAAAGAAGCACCAAGTTCCTGAAGAGCAACTTGTCTAGGAAAGGCGCCTGTAACACACCTGCGTGCAACACCAAGTTTCCCTTTGAGAAGGTCGGTGGACTCAAGTAGTTTTGCCCTAAAGCACTAAGGATTAAAAAAAATCCTGAAGGTAATATTCTTCCGATTAGAACTGCCGAGAAAGAGAAATGGCCTATTTAACATGTATCTGACCACTCAGCATGCCTTTAATTTCCACCCCTTCACCTCATCCATGGATTCTAAACTCCTATGAAGCCAGACTTACTTTAGGGTACTTTGTCATAAAACATTCTTTAATGGGCAAAGTGAACATAATTTATATTTCCTTGGTTTTTGAAAAATTGTTCTGTATCTAAATTATTTGTTAGAACATGTTCTAATGATTTTTTCTCTCTCTTTTTTGCATGTAAAAAAATAGTGCAAAACTGTGGGCTCAAACTGTGCAGGTAATCAGCAAAAACAAAAACTTAAATCCAGACTGGCCTGCTATGGAACATGGACATTTTTTAAAATTAAAAAGTATAAAGAAATTGCGCTACATAATTTAACTAATTAATTTATATAAAAAACTTAAATTAGATAAAATAATTTAAATGAATTATCTCAATTAAATAAGTAATACAACTTGCATATGAAGTACAAATTATGGTGTCAGAAGCTATCCAAATTTTGGACACCAGGGGGCGATGCAGGAAAAAAAATAAAAGGAACGTGAATACAAGCTCTGATCATCAAAATCTTGGTTAACTTTTATTCCCATTAAAAACACTTTTTATTTATTTTGAATTTTGTATTTTTCATAATAAATTTAGAAACTAGAAAATATTATAAGAGATAAAACTGTTATCCTAAAACCCAAGAAAATGGTTTGGTAACACTTATCCATACACATATATATATATATTCCCAGTTAAGAATGATTTTAAGGTTGTTAACCTATTCTATTGCCAAGTTAAGTTTCAGAAATTACAAGATATGTGTAACAACCTTATTTCATTGTAATAAGCACTTAATACTTTTATCACTAAATTATAAGTAAAAAGACAAATTCAATATTATAATTACTTGAATTTGATGGCTAAAAAGTAAAAATTGTCTCATATGTTAATTTTCATATAATCTTGTGAATTTGTAAGTCCTATTTTTCCATTTTGTTGATCAGCTTACAAATTTAACATATACCTTAGGATTTTTTAAAATAATTTGATGCTTAGAACACTATCTGCCAATGAAGTAAATATTTATTTATGGTCTTTACAAATATATGACGATTTAGTTTGCTTGTTTTACATTTTGGTGTTTAGTCAAATTGGAATTTACTTTCCCCATTAGTATGAGGTGGCAATTACATGTTTTTTTCAAATAGCCAATTTCCATTTTATTGAAAATTTATTGGTTCATGATCCATTCTTTACAATCGATTAAGATTTGAGATACATCTAGAATTTTATCCATTTGTTCTTCCCATTATGTCACCAAGTTTTTACTTTTTAATATTAATAATAAAAATATTAGCCAACATATACTGAGAAAGAATCACAATTGTGCCAAGCTAAGCACTTTACGTGTATCAATTCAATGAACCTTCACCAAGCTTATGGTTTCAGTTTTAATATGGTTTCCACTATACAGCTGAGGAAATAAGGCTTAGAGTCACAGAGCAACCAAGAGTCGGAGCCTTACTTCCAACCCAAACACCTGACACGCTCCTGTCTGTGGTGTCTAATCATTTTCAGTGTCTGCCAGAAGAGTAAGCTGCCAACCCTGTCGCGTCACTTTCTTCTCAACTGTCTTCTTATTGACCTTTGGATCTACCTTTTTTTTTTATCAAATTAAAATTGCATTTACCAATAAACTTGAGAAAACCTGACATCGTCTCATGACTCAGCTTTTCGTTTCAAGAAGAATTATTTATTAATTCTTCATTTATAATTGTATCTCCATTTCAACTCTTTTACATATGAGGTCTGTACAGAAGGTATCTGTCCATGCAATATGAAAAATAGAGACAGTTATTGAAGAAGATATAAGATGCAAGAAACACTCTACATAGGACAATGATGCTTTAGTCCCCTTCAAAGCAGGCACCTTGGGACCTCACACAGTTCTCCCAATCACCATCAGCTGCCCTGTTGTGTTTTCCTGAATTTCATCGACCGTCTGAAATCTCTTCCCTTTCAAAGGTGATTTTAGTTTTGGGAAAAGCCAGATATCACAGGGCACCAAATCAGGGCTGTAGGGGGGTGTTGAGTCACCTGGGTGATTTGATGTTTTGCCAAAAATCTCTGTACAAGATGTGATGCATGAGTGGGTGTGTTGTAGTGATGAAGGTGCCAAGTACCAGTTGCCAATAGCTGCAGCCTTCTGAATCGTCCTGATAGCGTCCATGAAAAAATGTTCAAACTTAACGCACAGTTTAATGCAGAATCATTGCTCTACTCACTCAGTCATTTTGAATGTGATGGACACACAGTACATGTGCTTACTCAACGGCGTCTATCGCCCCTACTAACTAGAGCATTGAAGTGGTCACTGTTCACACATGGGCATTCCAGTCCACGCTCCTTGGCTGCCAGGTAACATCGATGTCAGGAAAACCATTCTTGTTATATTAACAATGACTGGACTTTTTCTGGACAGACCTCGTATATCTCATATGTTCTTCACTTTTTTAAAGATTCAGGTCCAAAATATATTATTAAAAGTACTACCAGACAATCAAAATTATGACTAAATTATAGAATATCCACCACTCAGAACAGTCAGAAGTCAAGTTGAATGTAAGTCTGACAACCGCAGAATTAAAGAAACCACATCGTCCAGACTGGTAGGAGGGGTGGAGACACAGAACAGGCTGGTCCCACATCCATGCGTGGTGGATAAAAACTCAGTAGCAATATCTCAAGAACAAAGAGTCCCAGCCCCACACCAGGTCCCCTACCCAGGTTCCAGTGCCAGGAAGAAATGTCCCCATAACTTCTTGCTGAAGAAACCAGCAGGGATTGAGTCAGTGGGAGAAATTTCTTGAGTCCCAAGCAGTTCCTCCTAAAGAACCCAGACATGTATTTACCCAGACTTGTTCCCTTTGAGCTCCAGCACCAGGGTAGCAGCTTGAAAGGCACCAAAGGCATAGAGGGAAGAACTGAAGTGTCTGGCATCAAGGAGAGAGCTGGGGGACAGCTTTCTCCCAGACAGAAAGGCAGGCAGAGCCACTGAGCTAAAGGTGGATGACGAATCTGAAACAACATAAACCTGGCTAACAATGTTTGTCCCGCCCTGGAGATCCCAGAAAGTCTATCCCACCAAACTTACAGCTGTTAATAGTAGCTTTTCCATATGAATGGCTGGTCTTGGTTCATGGTTCACAACTTCCTAAATCCTTTCAAACAAACAACAGCTGGCCTCAGTGAATCCCAGCACCATTACTCCTTGCTCAGGCGCCCCAAACCCCGCACTAGCAGCAGCCAGCCTAGATTCAAAGCTTGGCTTCTGGAATCTCTAAGCCCCAGAACAAGTAGCAGCCATCTCAGATTGCTCTATAGCTCAGGCAGAATAACCCCAGGTAAAACACAGGTGGGGCTCGTCTTGGCCTGCATCACCCAGGAAACCCCAGAGCCAGAGCACCCAGTGGAAAGCTACAGACCACTTCAGAGAACCACCACCCTGGCCCTGCACAGCTGATCCTCCACAGAAAGCAGAGGTTGGGGGTCAGTGGTCACAGCCAATCCTTGCAACTGAATGGCCTAGTTAAATCCCTCCCATTGACCTGCCAACAGCAACCGAGACTCAATTACAAGAGGAGGGTGTACTCAGCCCACATGAAGGGCACATCTTGATTACCCAGCTTGAGTGATAGGGGAGGCTGTGCCACTTGACCCTACAGGACACCTCCTACATTAAGCCATGATACCAAGACAGGGGGTCATAGCAGCTCTATCTAATATAGACACAAAGACAGGGAGGCTGCCAAAATGAAGAGACAAAAAAATGGCCCAAATGAAAGAACGTATCAAAACCCTAGAAAAAGACTAAACAAAATGGAGATAAGCAACCTATCAAATGGCAGAGTTCCAAACACTAGTTATAACAATGGTCAAGAAACTTAGTGAGGACCTCAACAGCATAAATATGATCCAGTCAGAAACAAAGGATACATTCATTGAAATAAAGAACAATTTACAGGGAAACAACAGTGGAGTGAATGAAGCCAAGATTTTTTTAAGCAAATTTAGGAAAACCAGATCTAGTCCAGGTGCTGCCACTGAGAAGCATCAATGGCCACAATTGATTCAGTGATCTCTTCTGACCTTTAGGTTTCTCTTTTCTGAAATAAAAGGGAAAGCCCCTCAAATTCTAAAATCAGATCACTTAGATCTGATAGTTGTAACCATTGGAAAAAAGTATATAAATAAGTAGGAATAATAAATTCTGTATATGTCAAAAATGGCAACAATAAATAGTAAAGATATTGATAGCATTACCAAGACAAATCTGTTTGCCTTTAATTATAAACCATGGTCCATAAAAAATTTTGATATATGTTTTCATTTTTAAACAATTTTTTCAATTAACTTGAATTATGACATGGCCAAAATTCAGCTACTGACCTTTGTGAAACAGTGAATACATTTCTGCATGAGTCTCAAGTGTCACTTTAATATATTTGCATTTTGACACTGAAAACATTTAAACCTTTAATTATATGCCTTTAAAAGAATTCCAAGCAACTGAAAGTGTGCTATTCCCTTAGTCTTTTGCTTTAAAAGTAATTTCTATTTAGATTCCTCACTTATCTTTACATGACGTTTATGTTTTCTCAATCATCTTTAAATCAACCACTGTGCAATCCTGACTTCACACCTCTCCTCTAACCAGAAATATGGGCAGGGTTTTCTCCATCGTTCTTAAGATATAATAATCATATGAGTATTATTTCTGTTACAAATATTTTTCCATGTCCCTGTGGAAATCCAGATGCCAGCTCCCAAAGATGAAACTGTAATAAAATGACCAAATGTTCACATACTCTTTGTTCTCTTCCTCTTTATCAATACTGTGATGTAGAGCTGGCCAGTCTGTTTAATATTTTTATGGTACTTACAGCTAATTACTTGGAACATCTTCCCTAGTTGAAAAAAGAGCAGTTGTGGTGCTGCCTGATTTGGCTAAAGAACACAATGAGAATGACATACATAACCATTGTATTTGCTGATTTAGAGATACTGCATCACTGATAATATATGTGAAGAATACTCTAGTCATTTAAAAACACAAAGATATATATTCACTGATTGAAATTTGTTATGGAATTCTGGTATCTATGTAGCACTTTTTCACCCAGTATGGTTATGATTGAAAAAGTAGAGTCAATTAAAAAAGGACCATTATGTGCCTTGAAATGTTCTACATTAAGTAACATTTGAGCAAAAACAGTGTCTCTACATTCAAAGAAACATCCATTATTGGCAAAAAAGGAAGTAGACAGATACATTAAAAAACAACAACAAAAAAACACATACACACTATCAGGTGGAGAGAAATGCTATAAAGAAAAGCCAAGTGAGATAAAGTGAAAGACGATAATTAAAGTGACAGATTAAGGAAAGCTGGTGAGGATACGGTCATCAAGGAGGGTCTATCTGAGTAGGAAGCATTTGGGCAAAGACCTGAGAAAAGCTGGAGGATAAGCATGCAGCTTTCTATACTAAGAAGCATCAAAACTCAGGGCAAGCAGAAGTGATTACTAATCTGTGAATCTCCATAAGACATAAACAAAAGAGAATGATCTGTTTTAAAGCAAGGTTATTAACATTACCAGTGAGTTCTTTTAAACAGAAAATAGTATCTGGTATCAATAGAAAATGAACAGCTGAAGTTGAAGGAATTATATTCAACGTAGCTCAGTTCCATTGAGATCAAACATATGAGTCTATGAGGTCTGTCCAGAAAAAGTCCAGCCATTGTTAATATAATGAGAACAGTTGGAGCAACATCAATGTAACCTGGCAGCCAAGGAGAGTGGACTGGAATGCGCATGTGTGAATAATGACGACTTCACTGTACTAGTCAGTGGGGGTGGTAGACACCATTGAGTGAGCATGTGTACTGTGTGGCCATCGCATTCAAAATGACTGAGTGAGTAGAGCAAAGAATCTGCACCAAATTATGCATTAAGCTTGAATAGTCCCCCACAGAAACTATTGGATCAGTGATTCAGAAAGTCACAGATATGGGCAACTGGTGACTGGCAGCTTCATCACGACAATGCACCTGCTCATTCATCACATGTCATGCAGAGTTTTTGGCGAAACATCAATTCACCCAGGTGACTCAGCCCCGCTACAGCCCAGATGTGGGGCCCTGGGACTTCTGACTTTTCCCAAAACTGAAATTGCCTTTGAAAGGGAAGAGATTTCAGACCATCAATGAGATTCAGGAAAATACGATGGGACAGCTGACGGTGAATGGGAGAACTATGTGATGTTCCAAGGGGACTGAGGTGTCACGGTCCTGTGTACAGTGTTTCTTGTATCTTATATCTTCTTCAGTAAATGACCCTATTTTTCATAGCACGTGGCTGGATACTTTCTGGACAGGCCTCTTGTGTGTATGTATTTAAAATACATATTTAAAAACCTTGGAATATGATATAGCATAAATTAATAAAAATAATAAATAAAAACATATCCATAGAGAGGACAGGGTTAGGCAGGAGAGATTTCATGAGGAGAGAAATTGGAATATATTTTAAAGGGTACAATAAGCATGCATCATCTAACAAAACACTAGAAAAGTGAGTGAATTATAGGAAAAAGCAAATGCCAATATTTTTATTCGAAATTTATAAGATAACATGAAAACTGTTGCTATGACAAAGCCCCTTGCAATGGATCATACTACAAAAAGAGTTTCATGTGTTAGTGCATGTCTTCAAGCTCTAGTGTAGGCGTCAAATTTTTTTTTTTTTAAGATTTTATTTATTTATTTTCAGAGAGAGGAGAAGAGAGGGAGAAAGAGCAATGTATGGTTGCCTCTTACATGGCTCTCACTGGGGACCTGGCCCGCAACCCAGGCATGTGCCTGACTGGGAATCGAGACGGGACCCTTTGGTTCCCAGCCCGCACTCAATCCACTGAGCTACATCAGTCGGGCAAAATTCTTAAAATGCTTTTTTAGTCCCTTAAGAATTCGCTGAAATGGGATTTTGCTATTCAAAATTTAAGGTAAAATCTATGAATTTACTAATAAGTACCTTAGTATCACTTTATATTTTAAATTCTTTATACCTGCTAAATAATTAGTAGCAAATATGATTGTTTACTAAAATAACTGTTAGCAACTCTGCTAAGGTTATATAGTTCAGATAAGCCCTGGCCCACCTCTTTGCTTTTACACAAAATTAAATGAATAAAGGTACTTTGAAAATTTTACTAACTCGTCATGACTCAGCTGTGCTTACTGGACATGGAGTCTCTTCCTAGTCCTTCAAGCCCCCAGCAAATAAGTCACAATAGCTTAGTTTTAAAAGTATTCCCTCTGCCTCACCGTAAGTATCTCTTTGCTCTTTCTAAAACTACAAAGTGCAACTAATTTTTAAGTACCAAAAGGCATCTTTAGTGCACCATATAATTAATGGAAAAAATATTTATCATGCTTGTCAACACCTTCTTATAAACTCTCCTTTTACTTGCAAAGCAATTAAGTTATCCTCTGGCAATCTCTCTCGCTCTCGCTTTTTTTTTTTTTAACTAAATAACCTTGACTACTTGTCCTGTTATTATAACCCCTAAATTTGTCCTTTATTTCAGTCCTTCCTTCATAGTCTATGATTTCTTTTGTGTGTAATTTAAATGAAGAAATTTTAAAAAGCACCCATATTTACTTTAAAAAGTATGAGATGGAGCTTCAGTTTTGTTTTTTTTTTTTAAGATTTTATTTATTTATTTTAGAGAGAGGGGAACGGAGGGAGACAGAGAGGGAGAGAAACAGCAATGTATGGTTGCCTCTCACATGGCCCCCACTGGGGACCTGGCCTGCAACCCAGGCATGTGCCCTGACTGGGAATCGAACCAGGACCCTCTGGTTCCCAGCCCGCGCTCAATCCACTGAGCTACACTAGCCAGGGCTCAGTTTTTTTTAATAAATTTAATTTTACTCCTTCTTCTTGTTTTTTTTTAATACCAACCTCCAAAAAGCAAATGGCTACAAAATAAAAACATGCATACGTTGCCAAAGCAGTGATCATTCTATGATGTACCAAGATTATAAAATCTAAATCAATAAGAATCACGATTACTTTTATTTATTTATTTATTTTTTAGATTTTATTTATTTTTAGAGAGAGGAGAAATGAGGGAGACAGAAAGGGAGAGAAACAGCAATGTATGGTTGCCTTTCACATGGCCCTCACTGGGGACCTGGCCCACAACCCAGGCATGTGCCCTGACTGGGAATCGAACTGGTGACCCTTTGGTTCCCAGCGCACGCTCAATCCACTGAGCTACACCAGCCAGGGCCCATGATTACTTTTGGAAGCCCCAGACAGATGCCCACTGGACTTTGCAAAATGTGTTCCCTAATGCACCCAGATTCCCTGGTTTCCTCATTGCTGAGGAATTACTTGGGTGATTTGCTAAAGGCAGGTACTGGATCCTTAGACCTGGGTAGAATTTGAGATTCTGCAGTTCTCACCAGCTGCCAAGTGCTGCTCATATGGCTGAGTCACGGCCCCACTTTAAGTAGCAAGGGTATAAACTATAATATACTCATCTGTTGACATAAATGAGATATGAATCAACATAAAGTTCTCCTGAAATCTAAATGGATGACTATTTTATAAAATATGAAATGAAATAAGTCTCTTAGAATTCATTTGTCAGAAAACTGTATCTGCATGACAAATATATTTTATTTTACCTGAGCCCTGGCAAAAAGAGAGCATGTTTTGGAAGGATATAAAAATAACTTTTAAATTTAAATGGTGCAATAACTTACAACAGTGCTCATTATCACATGCAGACAAGTTCCTAAACTAAGAAAGCCATCAGGCGTATTTTAGAAGAAAAACTAAGTATTAAAGCTCACAAAAAAAGAACAATCCAAATCATGTCTTTCTTGCAGATACAGTGCAAATCCATATTTAAACAACTTTCACCCTGACATTAGTTGGTGTTAAATTGCCAGGTCAAGGATTGGCAAGTGTCTGAGACTTCATCCTACTTGCAAGCTAAGCAGTTAGCCTCCTACAGCTTCAGAGATACTAGCAAACAAACACAAGTCCTCTGGCCAGAGACAAAAGGCAGGAGCCAGAGTGAGATCTACAGGGTCCGCAGGAGTAACACCTGCTGGAGTGTGGTTGGTAGGGCACGTGAATGTTTCGCATGAGATGGACAGCAATTTGAACACTTCACCTAAAATGTCATACGGTGCACTGGAGTGTGACATTGTTATGTTGCAGAAGTGCATGCTTATGATTTTGTAATAAAAAGTCAGGGTTATTTGTGCCAGACTCTGTATTTGCACCCGAATCCCAATTCCCACTGGGGGACAAGAGAAGGGCCAAAGGTCATCTGCACCGGCCGTTGGTGTGTTTCAGGCAAGAAATCCCAAGATGAGGAAGCCCCTGATCCTGACCAGAGAGAGACCATATCTTTTTTTCTTTAATCTTCACCTGAGGATATTCCCATTGGTTTTAGAGATAGGGGAAGAAGGGACAGAGAGAGAGAGAGAGAGAGACATCAATGCCAGAGAGAAACATCAATTGGCTGCCTCTCACACTAGTCACATCCAGGGATCGAACCTGCAACCTAGGCTATGTACCTGACTGAAAATCAAACTGGCAACCCTTTGATTTGCAGGACGACACCTCAACCAACTGAGCCACACTGGCCAGGTCAGAGGGACAATATCTTAATTACTCTGCAACGTAAATCTCTTCTGGGGAAGAAGACATTTCTATCTTCACTATCCTGGAATGTACATAAATCTGAGCAGATTGGCTGTTAATTCTTGAAGAAATGTGATAGATTCATGAAGAACTGTCTCCCAACAGTTGGTAGACAAGCAGTGGAAGAAGATAACAACAATAACTGCCATATAAAAGCACTTTACATGTATCATTTCATTTGGTGCTCAACAATATTTTGGTAAGTTAAATACAATTCTGTCCTTTTCAAAGAGGAAGATTTGTAAGCCTTTGATAGCCTGTACAAGGTCATGTAACTGGTAGTTTTACAGGTCATACATGACCCCTGCGCAATTCAGTGAGTACATCTAAGAAGCAGAATTGTCTGAGAAAAGTGAGAAGTAGGTCACTTAACAAGAGGTGAGCCATAGTGATGTTGTCACAGGTCAGGATCATCTCTTCCCTGCTCCCTAGGTGGCCATGGCTCCTCACTTCTCATTTTGCACTCCACTGAGAGACTGTCACTCCTAAACTGCTGTTTACTTACTCCAGTCTAGGCAGAGGGGAGAGCTTACTTAAAAAAATAAAAGTTTTCTCACAATTACTACTAAATATATTATAAAGAATTACATTTTGATTATTTCTAATGACTAATCGAAGACAGCATTTTATAACGAGTGTAAATTAGAAAAGCTTTCTGGAAGAAACCAGACTCAAGGATCCTTAATGTAATCATGACATTTGCATCTAATTCTTCAGTAAGGAGAAATGTGATTTTATGGAAATATAGGACCACCTTGTTTGGTTGCTAATTTTTCATATCGTCCATAATCAGCCTACATTTTTCTTTCATTATCCACTGGCTTGCAACTTTATTCCTAAAATGTTAAACTTCCTCACTTTTGTAAACAAATTCCACTCTTCTGTCAACATTTGAAATTTTGCCTGTAAGTCAGAACATGCTGCAATTGAATTGCTGCTCCTATCATCTACCACTCACTTTTATCAAAGTGTATAACTGCATTAGTACGGAAACAGCTACATAGGCTTGCTTTTGAGCTTTGCCAATAGCAAGCTTCTCTTCTGTAACAACAAACAGCACTGGAAACAGCAGAAACACTGGGAAATGATGCAGCATTCATCCTGACATAAATACTGGGTCAGTCCAGAAGGTATCCAGCCATGCGATATGAAAAATAGAGACGGTTACTGAAGAAGATACAAGATACAAGAACTATTGTACACCAGACAATGATGCCTCAGTCCCCTTCAAAGTAGGCATCTTGGGACCTTGCATAGTTTTCCCAATCACTATCAGCTGCCCTGTTGTATTTTCCTGAATTTCACTGATAGTCTGAAATCTCTTCCCTTCCAAAGGTGATTTTAGTTTTGGGAAAAGCCAGCAGTCCCCAAGGTGCCAAGTCTGGGTTATAGAGGGGCTGAGTCACCTAGGTGATTTGATGTTTTTCCAAAAAACTCTGCACGTGTTGAAGCCGCCACTCACCAGTTGCCCATGGCTGCAGCCTTCTGAATCACCCATCCAAATAATTTCCACAGAGCAATGTTCAAGCTTAATGCACAATCTGACGCAGATTTGTTGCTCTATTCACCCAGTCATTTTAATGTGAAGGCCACACAGTACATGTGCCACTCAATGGCACCTACCACCCCCAATGACTAGTACAGCGAAGTCGTCATTGTTCACTCATGTGCATTCCAGTCCACTCTCCTTGGCTGCCAGGTTACATCAGTGTCTCACAAACCATTCTCGTTGTATTAATAATGGCTGGACTATTCCTGGACAGAACTCATATATATAATTTAAGCATAAAAATTTCTGTTTTTTAAATATAAGAAACTTAGAAATATAAACCTAAAAATGAAAAACTTCTTGCTTTTTCTGTCTGGTGGTCCTAGCCAGTTTGAAAAGTATATAGATGAACAACTCTTTGGATGACTGGCATTTCAGGTATGTAGATGAAAGGGAATACATAAGGGCTTCATAGAAAAGTTACTTTTCAAAGTTAACTATATAAAGTCATTACCAGCTTTCATAAATCCCTTATTACTATGCCTCCCTGAAGTTACAAAAGCTCAAAGTAATATAGTTTCTTTCATATACTTTCAAATAATTTTAGAGAGAAAATTAAAAAAAATACATGCACATGTGTGCATACACACAAAAGTATAATTTGAAATACCTTAGAATTTTCATATCATTAAATTGTTGTTTATATTTAATGAGAATCAATGTCTGTTAAAGACAAAAATACATTTTTACTGTTTTCTGACCAAAATGTTACATAAGAATTAATTCTCTTTAAATGTATCAATTTTAAATAATTTATATCTTTTAATAAAGAATAATAAAATTGAAGAATTTCTTTTAAACTATTAAGTTAATGTGGTTGATAATATAATTGTAAAAATGATACGTAAGGTTAATAAGAACAAAAATACATAATAAGGGAAGTAAATAAATATATACAGCCATGGCTGGTGAGGCTCAGTGGATTGAGTGTCGGCTTGTGAACCAATGGGTCACTGGTTCAATTCCCAGTCAGGGCACGTGCCTGGGTTATGGGACAGGTCCCCAGTAGGGGACATGGGAGAGGCAACCACACATTGATGTTTCTCTCCCTCTCTTTTGCCTTCCCTTACCATTTCTCTAAAAATAAATAAATAAAATCTTTAAATAAATAAATAGAAATAAGATATACTGTTTAGGCAAAAAATATATTCCAGATATAGGGTTTAAGCGTTTATATGCAACTGTAAGAGTAATCTAATTCACGTATGCATTTTCAAGTCAAAATACAGCAAATTTCCTAAGAGAATTCTTCTACCAAAACATAAATAATATTCCTCTTTAAAAATTAATAATAAATATAGATTGTGGCTAAAAAGAATCATTTCTATTTGTTTTCATAACCTAATTTTTATATTAGAATTTCTAAGAATTCTAACATTTTGGAATTTATTTAAGTATATCAGATTTTGTGATATATTAAGTATACTTATTTTATATTTTTATTTAGATTTTAGCCACATCACTTTGTGGTTAAATCTAGACTCATTAATAAAGATGGCTATTCTCCAATCCTGTCTTCTTCTTTGGGAAAGTTACTAAAAACTTCTCTTTCTTTATCTGTAAAATTAAGTATAACAATATTATCTACATCACAAGTTTGGTGTAAAGATCGAATGAGTTACCATTAAAAAGATATAGAACAGCTCCTGCCATATGAGTAGTGTTTAAAGAGTAACACTAATAATTCCCTAGGATTTGTGATTAAAGATTAATATACACATAAGATAAATAAAGAACACGTGTCTACTTTAAATCTTATTCATTTTGATTTTTTCAAGCACAAATCTATGTCTGGAATGATACAACCACTTAAAATCATTTAGTGATTTTTCAATCATGAAAATGTATTAACGTTTATTCTGAAATTATAAAAATAAACAAAATGTATAGTTACTAAGAAATTTCAAGTACAGTTGAAAAAATATTTATGACCTTATGGTACATAAGGACCATAAGCTACTACAGTAAATTGAAGTAACTAACGTAAACTAAACAAGGCAATATATTGCGAGCTGAGACCAGCCGTGAGTTTCTTTGGGGACACAGCGGGAAGTCATGACGTCATCGGCCCAGCCCCTTCCTGCAACACTTGCCCTCCAGTTTGCATGAGTCGTGCATCTTTCAATGTCACTCTCCTTCCCTACGTTTGAACCTAACTGAGGTATTTTCATAATTTTTAACTGGGGACATTGAGACACATTATTTCAAGATCAAATGCACTCCCAGTTTTTTCTATAAGCAACATACTCCATTTGCCCATTTGCTTTTAGCTCCCATAGTCAACTTGCCCCCATTAAAAATTTACAAAGAGCTGTCAATGTACCAATAAAGTCTGTATTAACCTTGGTTCACAGAAATCACAAGGAAATCTCTTGCTGTTATTTCTCTTATGGAGTTAGTTAACAATTTCCTTTAAAAAATACAAATTTACCAACCATAATATTTTTAGGAAAAACAATGGTCTTTAACATTTGTCAGGCATTAAGAATCTCAATATCAATCCCATGTAAGTTCTTTAATTAGAAAAGATGTCACTAGCTGTTAGCTGAATGTTGAAAGCATAGAAATCATTCAAAGCTACCTGTACTGTTGAGTCAGAAATTTAAAAAATAATAATAGTATTGTTCAGTTTTTAACTGAGACAGCTGCTTTTGGTGCTCCATACATATTTTCATGCCTGCCAGCTCAAATTTAGCTGCCTGGGTTTTCTGGAAGCCCTTTGCCTGTGCACACGACGGACTGGGAACACCAGGAAATTAACATCCTTGGGAGCAACCGTTAACTTTAACCCCAGCACACTTTCTCTGATTCATGTAATCTACACTGGTTCTCTGAAATGCCCAGAGGATTAATTTCCACTTAGAGTGGTGATATGTTTGATAACTCATCCTCTGTTAGATTTCTCTCTTTCTCTTTTGTTTTCCTTCTCACATATCTCTGTCTTCCCTAGAATTACTTTCCACATAAACCATGTGTACTTAAACCCTTGTCTCAGGGATTATTTCTGGGAAAACCAATCTAAGTTGATATACACAGTGGTCTGAGAAAGCAGATTCTCAGAATTGGTTGTTGCTCCACTTATTTATGCATTCATTGGTTGATTCTAGAATTAAATCATTCACCAGCCATATGGTAGCAAAGACTCCACTAGTAATTGTCCGTATCTCAGTCATAACTGGAGTGAAAAAACAAAACAAAACAAAAAAACTTCTGAGGCTGTAGCATCATATTTGCTAAGATTTTTGTCAGTGGTGATTGTAACACAACATAGACTGAAGAAGACACACTGAGTATTTGAGAAATATAGTAATCAAAAGGGCTAGGAGTTGGTTGGTTGTTGTTATATTCATTAAAGAAAATGACAACCTAAGGCCAGCCAAGTAGTAACTAAGGGCAAAATGTAAAAGACAATAGACATCTATGGCAGCTAATAAAGAGATTTTCATCTCCTATTGTAAGAAAGTCCATGTGTGCTAGAAATAGAACATAAATTGCTTTTGAGAGTCATTTTATAAGGGAGGCTGCATTCATATAGCCTTGGCAGGTTTCTACAGCAAAGTCAGGACACTGATTGGCAAAGAATGGAACCCTAAAATAAGAATGAGGACAGCTGAGTGGATGCAATTGAGAACACGGAACTGCCAGAATTCCCTCTGCATAGGCAGAGGAAACACTTTCCACTGGAGGGTAGTAGTTTCTCTGTTCCTAAAGATCATGAAATATGACACTTGCTCTCCTTAAGATCTGATCCCATCTCCCCCAACAGTGCTAGGCAACGTATAAGTCAGGTCTCAATATAACCCAACTGAAAATGTAGTCTCTGCCCCAGGAAAACAAAAGGAGAATGAATGTTCAACAAAAAAGATGCAAGATCTCCCTAATGCAAACCGGCATATACTGAGAGAACATGCCAGGGAACAGATGCTGAGACATCTTGAGGCAAATTATACCTGGTCATCAACCTGGTGGGAGGAAGTATCCTGATATGAGAAACACCTGGACACTGCACAGTGGCAAAGGTTTGGCTGGTTCACGAGTGCCCTTGAAGGCGCAAGATCAGAAGACCTTCCCCAAACAAAGAGTTCTGGAAGAAAAAGCTTGAGGCTGTACCTATAGGTGTGTGCATGAAATGTGCAAATCTTTTTGTCTCATATCGTGACCACTAGAGAGCACTCATCAAGAGGAGGTACTGAACTTCTGGGCGGAAGAGATGATTTGTTCATTGGAGGTCATCCAGCCTCTGTATGGGGCAACTGTAGTACTTGCAAAATGAGCCCATGAATGAACAAAATATCTTGGTAGCACATAGAAAGAGGATATACATTGGTTTAAGAGCATGGGCTCTTTCTCAGCAAGTGTGATATAGCTATTGCCACAGGTGAATAACCAAGCCATTGGAAATTGCCCAATGCTGAGTCTTCATTATAGTATCACTTTTCAAAAAGACAACCCGCAACTTGATATCAAATAGAACACATTTGATTTTACCCCTCTGGGGTAGGGAGTGGGATGCATTTTGTTTTTCTTTTGTCAATACATATTCTAGTTTTGAGTGCCCCTTCCCACTCACAATGCCTCCTTCCTCTGGGCTCATCCTACTGCCTGATTTACCATCATGGGATATCACCATGGAGTCCTGCATAACATC
Organism: Micronycteris hirsuta; assembly: GCA_004026765.1. NCBI lineage: Eukaryota > Metazoa > Chordata > Mammalia > Chiroptera > Phyllostomidae > Micronycteris > Micronycteris hirsuta. The sequence goes on from PVJI01003275.1 coordinate 77,675, forward strand.
TCCTCAAACCCACCACCTATTTTATGGTAAATGAGATCCAATAATGAACATGGCCATGGGCTCTGCCATGCACTACATCACTAGAAGTCGCCACATGATTAAACATTACGACAGTCTCTTAACGTTCAATTAAGGTCCCATGTTGGAGATGACAATCTTTGTGTTGGAATACTGTGCTTCACAATGTGATATGTACTTTGTTACTGTAGTGCTATGTCCATTGACATGCTGGTACCAGCTTTCTTAAGCTCATAAAAAATGGTTTAATATTCAGAATTTTAAAGCCAGTTGACCTCACATAGGTTTCTTGAAATTGACCATGGTGGTAGTCTTTATATTATAAAAATTAGCAAATATTACAAATCAGGTTTCCCTTCTCCACACTGGCTCTGGCCCCAAAAGGCAGAATGCATGAATGTAGGAACAAAGGAAAAGAAGTAGGGATGTCCCCTCTCAACCAAACTCAAAGTGACTCACTGGGAAATGTGTATTTCCTATCCCTGCAACTTTACTCTGCTGAAATAAATGTTCTGCTTTCCAAGACTTTGTGTGTGCCTGTCAGATGAGGTGGTGCTCTTACCAGGCTCATAGTAAGTATTTCACTAAACACAAATCTATAGCTACTTACTATCTGGGTATTTTGGGATTCTCATGCCAGTAGACCAACAAGCAAGAAAAAAAAAAAAAGAAATTCTACTAGCAGGGTCTCAGATGACAAGGCGATTATCATGAATGTTGCTGCTTCATAATGAGGGAGAGGAGAACTATGCATAGAACTCAGGGATTCATTCAAGAACTTCCATGCTGGGTGATAACTGTGAAAGGACCCCTGTTTGAACAGACTTGGAGACCAGGGATTTAGAGGCCTTTGGCATAAAAGCTTGGTTCATCCTGCCAAGTAAGCTATCAGCAGCAAAAGGGTTGGTTCAAGGCTATAGAGAAATTTGGAAGGGTATTAGAAGAAAGTAAAGATGAATATAAACTATAGGCTTGGTTATAACTCTAGCATCTCACATTTTTTGATGCATTGTTCATTTGTTTGATTTTAACTGTGACCAGTTGCCATGTTTAAGAATCAGGACTGGATACAGGAGCTACTTGAGCACATTTCTAACTCCCATCACTGGCAACTTTTTGTTTCAGTTCGCCCTCTTGTGGCCAGAGTCTGTTCTGCTCACAGATGGGAAGGGCTGGTACTTAAAACCTCCGCTCCTTTGGTCTTCAGGCAGAATAACTTTCTATACAGAAGTTTTTTTCTATATAGCTTCTCAAATTCTCAGGAGGATTATCCTCCTTTAAATTGAACTAAGATCCTTTATTATTTTTTTATGTTTTTGCAATTTTGTTCTGTTGCATTTGTCCCAATTTTTCCCCACTGCTCTGCACTGCGCTAGCATCCCAAGTCAACTCCTACCCTGCTGTCCGTGTGCATGAGTCAATTATACATGTTCCTTGACTAGACCTTTCACCTTCTTCCCCCCATTCTCCCTCTCCCGCCTCCACTCTGGTCCCTGTCAATCTGTTCCTTGTTTCCATGTCTTTGGTTCTATAGTGCTCCTTTGTTTGTTCTGTTGATTAGGTTCCTGTTATAGGTGGGATCATATAGTATTTGTCTTTTACCCACTGGCTTACTTCACTTAGCATAATGCTCTCCAGTTCCATCCACGCTGTCAGGAAGGGTAGAGTTCCTTCTTTCTTTCTTTCTGCTGTTTAAATGTACCAGTTTTTTGATATACTCATTTACTGATGGTCACTTAGGTTGCTTCCAGCACTTGGCTATTGTAAATTGTGCTGCTATGAATATCGGGTGCATAGGTTCTTTTGGATTGATGTTTCAGGGTTCTTAGGGTATAATCCCAGCAGTGGAATTGCTGGGTCAAAAGGCAATTCCATTTTTGTTTTTTGTTTTTTTTTTTAGGAAATGCCATACTTTTTTCACAGTGGCTGCACCAGTCTGCAACCCCATCAACAGTGCACTAGGGTTCCCTTTTCTCTGCATCCTTGTCAGCACTTGATGTTTGTTGATTTGTTTATGATGGCCATTCTAACCAGTGTGAGGTGGTATCTCATTGTGGTTTTAATTTCCATCTCTCTGATGGCTAGTGATGTTGAACCTTTTTTCATGTGTCTATGGGCCCTCTGTGGTGTCTGTTCAGGTCTTTTGCCCATTTTTTAACTGGATTGATTGTCTTCCTGGTGTTGAGCCATATGCGTTCTTTATATATTTTGGAGCTCAAACCTTGTCCAGGGCACCATTGGCAAATATATTTTCCTATAAGGTTGGTTCCCCTTTCATTTTGATGATGTTTTCTTAGTATAGCAAAAGCTTCTTAGTTTGATGCAGTCCTGTTTGTTTATTCTTTCATTTCCCTTGCTCTAGGAGATATATTGGTGAAATATATTGATTGATATATATATATTGATATAAGGATTGCTAAGTGAGATATCTGAAAGTTTACTGCCCATGTTTTTTCTAGGACTTTTATGGTGTCCTGGCTTACATTTAAGTCCTTTATCCATCTTGAGTTTTTTCTGGTGTATGGTGTAAGTTGGTGGTCTAGTTTTTTTTTTTTTTTTGTATGTACCTGTCCAGATCTCCTGACACCATTTGTTGAAGGGGCTATTTTTACTCCATTTTATGCTCCTGTTCACTTTGCCAAATAGTAATTGACCAGAGATCTGGGTTTATTTCTGGGTTTTCTATTCTGTTCCATTGATCTGTATGTTTGTTCTTATGCCAATACCAGACTGTTCTGATTGTAGTGGCCTTGTAATACAGTTTGATATCAGTTATTGTGATTCCCCCTACTTTGTTCCTCTTTCTCAAGATTGCCAAGGCTATTTGGGGTCATTTTGGTTCTATGTAAATTTTTGAAATAGTTTTTCAACATCTGTGAGATATGTCATTGGTATTTTAATAGGGGTTTCTTTGAATCTATAGATTGCCTTGGGTAGTATAGACATTTTAATTACGTTAATTCTTCTAATCCTTGAACGCACTATATATTTCCATTTATTTGTATCTTCCTTAATTTCTTCAGTATTCTGTAGTTTTCCAAACACAGGTATTTTACCTCCTTTGTTAAGTTTATTCTTAGGTATTTTATTTTTTCTCATTGCTATAGTAAAAGGGACTACAAAAATACCTTTGATTTCTAAATACTGACTCTGTATCCTGCTGTTTTGTCATATTCACTTATTAGGTCGAGTTGTTTTTTGGTGAAGCCTATAGGATTTTCTATGCACATTATCATGTCATTTGCAAATAATGACAGTCTTGCTTCCTCCTTTCCAACTTGGTTTTTATTTCTTTTTCTTGTCTGATCACTGCAGCTAGAACTTCGAATACTATGCTGAATACAAGTGGTGAAAGTGGACACCCTTGTCTTGTTCCTGATCTTAAGGGGAAAGCTTTTAATTTTTGCCTGCTGAGTATGATATTGGCTGTAGTTTTATTATAAATGGCCTTTATTATGTTGAGGTATGCTTCTTCTACTCCCACCTTGCTGAGTGTTTTTATCATGAATAGGTGCTGTACTGTATCAAATGCTTTTTCATCATCTATTGATATGATCATATGATTTTTTTGGTCTTTCATTTAATTTATGTGGTGTATTGCATGTATTGATTTGAGAATATTATATCATCTTTGCATCCCAGGGATGAATCCCACCTGATCGTGGTGTATGATCTTTTTAATGTATTCCTGGATCTGGACTGCCAATATCTTGTTGAGGATTTTAGCATTTAAAATCATCAGCAATATTGACCTGTAGGTTTTTTCTTTGTTGTCCCTTTACTTGATTTTGGAATTAGGATAATACTGGCCTCATAAAAATAGTTTGAGAGTTTTCCCTCTTCTTGAATTTTCTGCAATAGTTTGAGGAGGACAGGAGTTAGGTGTTCTAAGTTGAACTAAAATCATTTTATTGGCTTGCTTTTTTACACTCTGGACTCACTTCTCTCCTCAATCCTTAACTGGCAGGGTTTCCTGGGACTGTGTACAACTTAACTACTTCCATTTGAATCCATAACTGAAGATCAGGAAAAAGATTAAGACATTAACCATATTAATATCTGCTTCTTTTATATAAATTTCATTAGATAGGCCAAATCTGTACTGAATTTAATATTTTATAACTTTTTCTTACTATGTCAAAGATCCTATTTTATAAGTGACCATTATAATGCCTTTAATAAACAATATATTTATGTAGAAATGAAACTAAAGGACTATCTTTTATCATCATTTTATTTGAGAGATAAAGCATTGCATTTTGTTTAATAAGTAGAAGCACACAGGGTCAGAATGTAAAATGAGACTGACATGAATCATAGATCTTATGTAGTATCAAGTTTAACTAATAATATCAAGGGCACAGACAAGCTAAGGATTTCTAAAGGTTCAGAAAAATCAGGAAAAGATCCAGACACGAAGGTGGAGCCCAGGTGTTATGGGCTGAATTGTGCCCCCCTGAAATTCATACGTTGAAGTCTCAACCCAGTAGTACCTCAGCATGTAGCAGACCTTAAAGACCTGAAGATAAGGTCTTTAAATATGTGATTAATTAAACTGAGGCAGTTAGTTTAGGGACATCATGCAATATGACCAGTGTCCTTATAAGAAGAGGCAAAGACACCAAGGGTGTGCATGAACAGGGAGATGCTTGTGTGAAGAGCTGGCAAGAAAGTGGCATTGTAAGCCAAGGAAAGAGGACTTAGGAGAAACGGACTCTGCTGGAACACTGATCTTGAACTTCTGACCTCCAGAACAATGAGAAAATTAATTTCTGTTTTAATTTAAAAATTATTTTTTTAATTTCTAATTTAATTTAAGCTATCCAGTCTGTATTAATCTGTATGGTGGCTCTAGGAAATATAGGACAGGTCCTTTCCTACTATATTGGAGATGCCCCTCTTGCCCAGATGAAAAGAGGTCTCAGAAAGAGGTCTGTGGGGTTCCTTGTATAGCAGGACTATTTAAACTATGGAACATCTCCAGTTTATTGACCAGAAAGCTCTATCACCTACAGACATTTTTTCAGGGAGTCTTGCATTGTTGATCCTGGGTTCTATTTACTATAGTTACTCTTGGCCAAGGATATCACACAAGAAGCATTTTAGGAATAAGCCTCTTCCTCTCAGTAAATATCATTAACCTAGTTACCTGGAGCTCTGGTTGACAAGGGATTATGACCCGTTCCCCTGCCCTCTTTTTGCCCCCAGGGCTGACCTCTCAGTGAAGGCAGAGAATCCAAGGCAGGCCAGCGGCTTTAACTTCTTCCTCCCAGTGGTTCCAGAGACAGACCTACTCTTCTATGTTCAATATACAAATTCCTCTTCCCTCACCTTCACCTCTATGAATATATCCATTTCAACTGTGAATTATATCCATCAGTAAACAGCCATGACTATTTTTTTTTGGCCTAAATTCTATTAATTAAAACGAGGCATGGCAATACTCAATTTGTTCTATTTCATTTCTTTCAGAGTTCAGTATACTCTATGAGTGGGAAAGTCTAAAATGGTTCTGGGGAAATAAAACTTTAACAGAAGCACATTCAAAGGCCTCCTGTTAAATTGGTTCTCCTGTTAAATTAAAAAAAAAAAAAAGAAACTTTTATGAGGAGTTAGATGGTACCAATGAATACGAGGGTTTATGTCACCAGTTCAAGCTTCTCTGAGTGAAGAAGAATATGTGCAGTGTTTTTCTTTCACATCCATTACCTCAATTACTTCAATCATGGGTAAAAACTTTGATATTTAAAATGGACTTTGGTTTGTCCTGGTTCACGTGGCTCAGTGGATTGAGTGCCGCCCTGCGAACCAAAGGGTTTCCACTTCGATTCCCAGTCAGGGCACATGCCTGGGTCATGGGCCAGGTCCCCAGTAGGGGACGCATGAGAGGTAACCACAAATTGATATTTTTCTCCCTCCCTTTCTCCCTCCTTTTCCCTCTCTCTAAAAATGAATAAACAAATAAATAAATAAAATCTTTAAAAATTACCCCAAAACAAAATGACCTTGGCATAGAAATACAGGAGAATTAGTAACAAGATCGGAACAGCTCAGTGGGATAGCATGCATTAGGTTAAATATATCCCAGCCTATCTATGATAAAACACGATGGGGTATTTAAAGGCAGAAGAAGATAGAAACTGTTGATTTAATTCACCAAAAATGAAGTCATCTTATACTTACTGAAGCTACATTCACAAAATCGTCATCTGAGAGGGTTTCCAACATTTCGGAGACAGACGTTCGGATCAGTTTCAGCGTCAGTCCGCTAACACTTCCACTCCTACAGAAAGACAGGCCCGTGCGTGTTAATGACCACACATGCAATCAAAGTAGGACACCCTAAGTAAAGGCAGTTTGTGCACTGGCTCTCGGTCTTTATATAACCTTCAAATAATTGTGTCTTAAAAAATCAGCAGTACAAACACTCATACTTTTAATGGAGTAGAAATCAAGAAATCTTGTCTTTCTTTCATACCAGCATCAGAATGTATATATTTCTAAATACGATGATAAAAATTAAAACTCAAATGGCAATTTTAAGAAAATATGGATACTCATGGCATGTTCATTTATTCAGGAGACCTATACAAAATATCAGCTTAGTTAGTCAAGTCAGAAGGAGGGTTTTCAACCTCTTTAGGTTAACAGATAAAGTCACTGCTAAGGGAACCCATAGTTTGACTTAATTAAACTGGTGATTATAAAGCAGCATAACAATTATGATAATACAGATTTTTTGTGGACCAAATGTTTTGTTTTGTATCCTAAAGTAGATATTTTCTGGGGTTTAGTCTTCATTTGTCTCATCGCTACACATTCTAAGATCCTCAGTGACCTCACTGATTTGTGGGGCCCAATTCAAGACGAGTTACTCCCAATTCCACATCTCTAGCTCCAACTTTCTCTCCGTTTTACACTTTGCTGCTTGTTAAACAACTACAGGCTCAATGTCTGAAAAGACGAATTACTCCCAAACGTATTTTTCTTTCCTACTTATGTTCTTGGTACCAACCAGCTTAGTCATCCGATTTCCTCCTCCCTCTCAATCTTCCCACCCTTTCAGACAATCTTCCTCATTCCTTCCTCTTCGTGGTGCTCCCAAGGCAGTGCCTCCTCTCCATCCTCACTTCACTCTGGCTCAGGCCTTTGTTACCTGACGACCCTGAACTAGCATAAAAGCCACGACCTCCAGCTCTTCGTTATCTCTCTTCCCCATGCTAACAGGCGAACATTCTGGAAACTTAATACAACATTTCATAGTTCATAGTTATCCACTAAATACTCAACAATCTCAATAGCCCTTTATTCAACGGCTTTCATAATCCTCTCTGCCTCTATCCACCACCTCCTCGAGATAGTTCCTCCCAATGCCCTTACCTAAGCCACTTTGCTTCTGTCAATTCTTCCACCAGAAATTCCACTCTCTTTCTTCTCCCCTCCCATGCCCGCCAGTTAAATTCTAATTTGACTTATTAATGAAGTATTTCCTAATACTTTAAATCAAAGTGCTCTCTTTCCTTGGACCCCTTTATCTCTATGTCATATCTAAGGTCTATTACCTTCTACATTATTTTAGTTATTTGTAAATATGGCTTAGTTTCACTAATACATTTGACTTATCTCTGAGATCAGGGAACACATCTTAACCAGCTTTGAGTCTCTATTATGACACTGTATATGTGATGAGACATGCAATATTTATGCTAAAATAATTTTTAAAATGACATTTTCTAACTTTATATAAATTTTCAACTTTGAGATATCCATGTGGGTTCTAAATATTTTATATGAGCAATTATTTCTAGAAATCATCATATATCCAATAGGATTGTAATATATTAAATTACCATATAGGTTTATACTTAAGGAGAATATCAAGGATTCAGTATGCTGTAGACTTCACAATAATTTAATACAAGATGTGGCTTAAATGCATTTTAACAAATGAAATGAGAATTAATAATTAAGTTACATTTTTCTAATTAATTTATCTTCTCTTCTCAAGCTAGGCTATAAAGTTTTGAAATTATTTACTTTAGGTTAAAATGGAGAAATTTTCAAATGTTGATGTAAGTCTGTTGGTATGGATTTAGTTGCCTTCAAAACACTGGATTTTTCAGGGAAAATAATCAAAGCATTTTATACATTGTTTTTATTCATTGGTATTACCCTTGAAAACAAAATCTCTATACAGGATGTATTCTTTTCTATGCTTCACCATTTCATCTTCAACTTCGTTAGAGGACTATACACACATATGAACACACACACACCCCTTAACTTGAAGCAATGTAACATAAAATGATCAATATAAAAACTCCTGGAATTCTTTCTCATGCATTGACATTTCCCTGAAAAAGTCACAGTATTGACATTTAACACATTTAATCTTTATCTATTTTGTGGCCAAAACCCTCAAAGTTATTTGAATCTTTAATCACTAGGTGCTAACTAAATGATTCTCATTTGGGGTGGGATGTGGGTAGCAAGAGTTGTTTAGTTTTAGCCACCCTGTACTTTAAAGTTATTTTAATTATAAAGCCAAAAGCTGGAAGCAAATGAATACTTTTTCAAAAGCTCATACTTTAGAACGATGCCATGTTATCATTTTTAGTTCCAACATAGATTCTTCTCATTTTCAATAAAATAATTTTTGTTTGTTCTGTTGCTGTCAATACGATCTCTTTGTCGGGATATAACAGTGATCACAATCGCTCTTCGTTCTTTTCCCCAACAAACCATCACTTCTCAGTGCGTTGCCTTTATCTGTGAATTCACCCTGTATTCTCGGCACACAAATAAATATGCATTGTTTAACTACTCACACATCAACCAGAATAAGCATGTCTTTAGGAGAAGCAGCTCCTTGGATGTACCTGAAACAAATACCAAATAAATATGTTTTCTCTTTCAAAATATCAAACATTGACATTTGTTAAGCTGATATTTACTGATCGCTGAGATAAGGTATTTTCCAAACAGACCTACTTCTATTCCCTCTCAGTCAACAATACTCTGCTCTTTCATTCATAGTTTTACATTGTCAATATTTAAAAAGCTATATTTAACATATTAGCAGATACATCAGGGGCTGGATGTTTCAATAATGTTTTCCAGGTGTTTATTTAAAAAGATACAAATATGTGTTTTAATACTAAGAGAAAAAGAACTTTAATTCTAGGAGGACATTTTCCAGAAAAATAAAATCCTGAACTTCAATTTGTTGACCACATGTTTTAAAGCACATTCTATGGAATAATAATATTAACAAATACTAACAAGACTATTTCATATTTTTAAATGTAAAAGCTAAACACAAAAATACATGTAAATTGTCTAGGACCATGAAAGAGCAACAGCATCAGAAGAAAAATAAAAGGAACAATAAAGAAATTAAACAGGAGAATACATAATTTTATTTCCAAGAGTTTCCAGTGGTGGCTCTCAAACCTAACAGTATCTAAGATACTTGGTAGTATCTAAGAATCACCTGGAGAGTTCGTTTAATTTGATTCCCAAATTCAGCCTAGACCTACAGATTTAGAACCTTTGCATTTAAATGAGACTATAAGAGAGCCTTACTCAGACAGTTTAGGAATTGTAGAGAGACAAACATAATTGCAGGTGAGTGACCCCGAAGCTTATGGTGCCATAGAGTGACTGAGCACAGGGACCTCATTTCCCGCACTGGAAGGGCTGAACCTGAACTCAACTTTCTATTTTTCTCTAATGCCTCTTTATTCATGACTCTAAATTTAACTTCTCAAAAGGCTGCCAGATTACGTGTCAGTTAGTTCATGGACAACATCCAGAACGGTTAATACCTATTCAGGACTACGTGTTCATGGAACAGAGTTCATAATTTGCACCCACGTTTGTGTCTCTGTGAGAAGGTCAGGGAAAGGGTTGCTGGGATATTCCCATGGAAGGCAAACCTAGCTCATGTCTAGCATGTTAACAAGTGGTCCCGATGCCATCTCACTGGTGGGGAGATGACAGGATAGAATATCGTCTGCTTCTTCTGTTTGGCACCTAGCTTCTTAGTTTCCCCAAAACAACTGGTTCCTAAACCCAAACCATGTGATGTACTTGCCACCACTCGACACCACATTGTTTCACAGCTACCACACTTGCAGAAACATTAACAAGCATTAACATTAATATGTGGATTACTAATATCTTGCACTATTACACATGGTTGGTACTCATATAAACTGCTACTGGAACATTTAACAAGGCATCTTAAAAGCTTTAAATACATTTACTTGAATCAACCATTATGTCTTAGAATTTGTCTGAACCCTCACAAAAAGTTAAAAAATATCTAAATGTCCAATAACAGGGGACTTTTAAAAAAGTTACTTCACAGTCATTCTTTTAAAATGACGTTAAGTGTGTCTCTTATGAATAGGTACTCAAAGGTATTGATATGAAAAGAGTAGGTTACATAAGCAGTGTATTTTACATAATGTGAACTCATTCAAAGAAGACACATCCACACATTAAATATATATTTTTAAAAACTCAAAATACATCACTTGTGAAATTATGAGTTATAGGTCATTTTCTAAGTTTTATGTTAGGAAAAATAGTTGCTTTAGTAGTAAGAAACAAATAATACTTCCTTTTGGAAAAGCAAACCTAACCAATATAACTAGGACAAGGAGCAGCTCGCGCAGCGTGGGGCCAGTTCTCATTAGCGCTCTGCCAGAGCCCACGGCCCCCCGTCGGTCTAGCTGCCCCGGGAGAGCTGGACCCCCAGCAAACTGGACGCTTTCAATAGAAATTCCCACAAGCTAAAAGAATTTTGAAGATAAAATTGAATATAAAGCTTAAGTAGTCCATTTGAAATGAATTTGATAATTAATTTCAACAATATTCATTATTGTTCCCATGTGAACTTACCTTCTTCATTTACCTTTAACTTATATAATGATGAAAATCTAAAAAATACCTGAGCTCTCTAAATAGTTACACAGTATTCACTCTGATAATGGAAAGATGTCCTCCAACTTTTTAACAACAACAAAAAATGTAACCTCCTTTTGTCTATTTCGTCTTTGCATAACTACCTAAAATCCTTACCATGGTCTTCTGCGTACATCATATAGGTCGATCTTGTTTGGAGTTCGGCTGTTATCAACCCATGGAGAAGCTTTAAAAAGGGGGGGGGGGCATTAAAGTTACATTAAAAATTAGAGGAATGATATCAAAACATTAGAAATCTATAAAAACAGTATTTAAAATAAATCAAAAAGACCACTGACACATTCTATTTATCCACAACAATGTTAAAATGGGATATACAATTTTAATGTCATATTTTTTCCTTTGCCACTCAAGAAAATTATGCTTTCAATTATTTAATCATATTTTCATTCAAAGTCATACTAACTTGTTCTATAAAAAGATTGTTGGGGTTTTTTTGATTGTTACATACAATAGTGTAATTTTGAACATTATTATTAATATATTTGATAATGGCCAGTCCATTTGAAACTATAATTAAAAAACTCCACAAAAACTGTTTTGCTTCAATTTATTTAAATGATTTGAAGTAATTCAAGTATGGGTTCAAGAATCTTTTGTTCATGTTAGAGCCTCTACCACTTTCAGTAATCAGAAGAAAAACTTCTTTATCTAACTGTATTGATATTAAATGTAATTAATTTATACTTTTTCTAATTAAAACTATACTTTAATTAAAACGTTACAAAGCTTTACACACACACACACACATGCCCCTTAGATTTAATGGAGAACAATAAATGCTGATGAATTAGAAGACAATTTTATGCTGAACAAAGTCCTCTCCTTAATGTGTTTAAATTTATGACTTAAGAAAATGTCTAATTATAATTCATATGACTTATATCTTACTATCTATTTTGCCCTTTATTGAGAAACTATGGAAGTTATGGAGAACTTGACTAAGAATCAGCTTTATTAGTCAACTAAGATAATTAGGCCAATTAGGATATGTCAAAAAATACATACTACAGAGCTTCTCCTTGACTGAGAAATTTCCTTCTTATTAGTGACTACATTATAAAATGATTTATTCACTTTAAATGGCTAATCATGTTTTGTTGAAATGGTAAGTTTAAATATAGCACTCTTCCAACTATGCTAGTTCCTGAGATAGTCAATACAAATAAAATGGTAAATCTATTTTGATTCTTTCAATTTGTATTTGCAGAAACTTTAAGCATATCAATACTTCTTTTCTTTTTGTGGTAGAACTGGAATGCAGCAACTCGCATGATGGTAGCCATGTCAGGACACCTTTGACTATTCCTGAATAATGTCTGACTCCCAAGTGAGACTTTTAACTTTAAAATTAAAATACTAAATAAATTATATCCTACTTTTAGTACAAAGTTGTGTGTTGTGCTGGTTATAAATTTTTTGCCTCTCGGCTCTAACCTTCTTTTAACTTGCTCTATAAACATGGCTCTGGGTATGTGAGAGCAATTTTTATTTTACCAATAGCACAATTTTAAGCTCTGCCAGCCACCATGAGTGAAAAGTGGCTGACCAATGAATTTGATAAATTATTTAATAAAACTGGATGAAAGTCACATTTAAATTAGATTTCTGAATTCTTTGCATATCACATTCATCTAGGATTTTTGTTTTCACTATAATTGCCAGTTGAAATACACTGTGGTCAGTATTACCATGCTTCATAAAATTTGTATCTATCTTTAAAGATAGAAAAAGGGGTCATAATTTACAGTATAAGCTGGACCATTCCATTTTCTTATAGCACAGTAATTTTAAACCCTTTTTATTTCATGACACCCATAAGCTAATTACTAAAATTTTGTGGCACATCAAAAATATATTTTTTGCCAATCTGACAAAACATAGGTATAATTTTGATTCATTCATATCAAACAGCTATTATTATCTTGGCGGATCTTTTTTCATTTGACAATCTAAGGGAAAAGCAGTCAGTGCCTTGGACTAAACAGTTAAGTATTGCATGCTTTAAAAATTCTTGTGGCACACTGGTTGAAAATGGCTGATAAAGCATATAATTTTAAATGGTTTATACATAAAAACGTTAAGAGTTTTAGAAGTCTTCTGAGATATCTATTATTAGGATATAATTAAACAATGTGACTTCTTCTGTGATATTACTAATTTGTTAAAAAATCCCATTGTGGCATTTAACTGGTACATTATTTATTTAAGCTCAGAATTATGGAAGATCAAATAGTAAAAAGGATTAATAACCTTATGGTGCAACTCCCTAAAATGATCAGTTTCATAACGATGCATAATGAAAGATACATGTTTTGACAAGAAATCAGAGCTTCTAAAATCTCTGCAAAAAGTGAAATGTTGCTCAGTTTAGATGTCCCTTTTGCTTTCCAATAAGATTTTGGATGACATGACAAAGGAGTGGAATTGACAGCCTACAATGTGGGCACATCATTTCTGAATGCCAAAGTTAAGGGCGATAATAAACATTTATAAGAATATTTTCCTTGATAAAAAATGACCTCTGGGTGTATCTTTGATGAAATCTATTGAACTACAATTCTACTTCACATGATATTTAAAGTATACTATGTCAGTTGTTGAACTGTGATTTAAAAAGGTATTTAACTACACATTAAGTCCTCTGTAGATGCAAAGGCGGTCTGAGAATTTACAGTCCCTGGCTAGGCAGTCATTTCTAAAAAACAAAACCTGGGGGGCTGGGTGAGAAGGGTGAAGGGATTAAGCAAAGAAAAAGAAAAAAGGACCCAGACAACAGTATGGGGACTGTTACTGGGGGGAGGGGGTGGGGCAGGTAGAAGAAGGTTCAAGGAGGGTAAACGGGGACAGAAGGAGACTTGGAGTGGTGAACATACAATACGGTATACAGACGATGTATTATAGAATCGTGTACCTGAAACCTACATAACTTTATAACCAATGTCACTCCAATAAATTCAATCAAAATTAAAAACAAACTTCACAATGGAATGGGAGGGCAGAATTGTGGTGAGTAATGAGCAGCCTATGCATCAGATACAGATGAACAATTAGAAAATGAGTAAGATCTACTATTATAACATCAAATTTTGTGTTTTCAGCAATGTCTTCAAGCAAACCACCTTCAGTATGAGAGAGAGAAACATAGACTAAATTCATAACCCAGTAAATACATAAGAGATGTTGGACTTAAGAATAATTTCTAGACTAAATCTCAGGGCTAAGATTGCTTGCACAAGAAACTCACTAGAAAAAAAAAAAATAATGGGATGTGAACTAAGTGTCATTGATGTTGTTTGTGTTACCAAAGAAACCACAAGCCTGTTCTTCAGAAATCTTGTAATTGTTGTAAACTGTAAAGCAACTTTGGGCTCTAAACCTGCACTCAAAACAACATTCTACAAAAGCTGTTTATTCCCGAGCACGCCCTTCAGATGTGTCAGAAAGAGTTACAGAGCTAACATGACTGATGGGCTAAGAAACTTACTTCATGCAAAAAATGGGGGTCTTTGGATTTCTCGCCTGCTGGATTTTAGTAAGTACCATGGACCACTGATTGCTCTGTAATTCCTACTCGCTTTTTACAAATGGCAGTTTTTACTGGGGTCGTCCAGAAGACACCAGCATTGTATACTAGTTATCTGGGCAGTGATGGCAATTGTACAGAGAAAGTAACTAGTATTCTGCTGTATTTTAAGTAGCCATATTAGGAAAAATCATATCCACATGCACAGAAATGCGTGTGACCCAGAGATACTAGATATTGAACTGAATATACTAACTTAATGGGACTTTGAATTACCTCCTATGGGAAGAAGGTGAGTGTGTTCATGTGTGGGAGTTTATGCAGAGACTGCACTGCCAGAGGAACATGGACAGCACTTCTGTATATACTTTTTCTTCTTCCTTCTAGTAACGGCACTCCCCGAGTTTTAACTGACTAATAGAAACTATACTTCTCAGTCTCTTGCCATGGTGAAGTATTATGATAAAATTCTAGGCCATAACATTTGATCAGAAGATATATATACATTTTTTTTGGTCATGCTGTTTGCCTTCTACTAATTTTTCCCTTTTTTGTTTGTTCTCAACTGTGGATGTGGTTGTCTTGACCCAGTTTTAATCACACAGATGGGAACAACCCAAGGGGTGGCAAGTATTGGGGAAATGTTAATACAAATAGCCTATTCTTGTGTCTCTTCTTTAAAATTGTCTTCTCTGGTTGGAAACAGCCTACTGTAGAACTTGGATGAGTTTGGGAGCTAGTCTCCCTAGATTTTTCATTAGATGTACGAATTTGGATACATTACTTACGCTTTTCAGTAAAAAGGGGGTACGAGAGTTTCTGCTGCTGAGGGGAATAGCTGAGATTCAATGATTTACACACATAAGCCCTTGGAACTAGAATTGCCATATAATAAATACTCTAAATGTGGATATTTTTAAAACAGAATCATGGAGTTACTAAAACTATTTATTATAGATTACAAATTTTAAAAATAATATATTATTGTAAGTTATGCTTAGATGTTAACCATTTAGAAGTATATTCCTGTGACCAGGACTTGAAACATCACACTGTCTGACCATCCTACTCTATCCCCATGATGCAAGCAGGTATCACTCAGGCAACAAATCTTCCTGGGATCTAAAAACTGCCTTCATGTGGTTACTTCAGAAAGTCCATGGAGAAAAGCAGCATAGGTGGGAGGGTGGGACAGCAGAGGTCTACATTTAGACGTCTAGATCAGGGGTGTCAAACTCATTTTCACCAGGGGCCACTTCAGCCTCGCGGTTGCCTTCAAAGGGCCGAATGTAATTTCAAATCCTTAACAGTTAAAGAGTAGTTACATTTGTACAGTCCTAAAATTATTTCACCCCTTTGAAGGCAACTGCAAGGCTGATGTAGCCCCTGGTGAAAATGAGTTTGATACCCCTGGTTTAGATAATTATAATTACATGTTTCCTGCACTGGTCACCTGCTTCCCCCCCCCCACTTGTTTCATTTTATTTAGAGACTGAGTTCTACTCTGAAACTTGTTTATAGCTGTAGTACCTATGGTCTTTACCCAGTTATCCAGTTTAATTTAACAAATACCTATTACGCACTATATGCAAGGCACTGGGTTAGGTGATACGGGGCATCCTCACATACAAGTAGCCTGCAGTTACCTACATTGTAATGCTTTTTAAAAAGACAATATGGAAAACAAATTCTGAAAGAAGATAACATTTGATAGATGTCATTATAGATAACTCAAAATTCTCTCACAGAACCAAAGAAAGGCTGCTTTTGTGAAAACTTCACACGGAAGGTAGTGTTTGTATTCTATTTTGAGTGATGAATAAGAACCATATGACCAGAGACGGGACTCTAGGAACAACGTATATAGAGATATAAAAAAGAAAAGTCGGGTTGTAGAAAAGAAAATGATTAGAACTAAACACGTAAAGGAGGAAGAGAAATGTAGAGGTACACTGCAAGGACTGGACTGTGCAGTGAAAGGTAGAACTGGAGGCATGAGTTGGTCAGAGTCACTGAATGACCTGAACACCACGGTGAGAGAGAGCCAGATGTCATTAAGAGACTGATGGCAGGTTGTACAGTTTTACTAGAGAAATGAAAATCTAAGTTGCACTCCAAATTACTTTTTTAATAAATTTCTTTGATTACTTTTGGCATTGCATTTTAATGTGTTTATAAATTTTTCTGTCTCACACACTCATGAGTTCCTCCAGAGCAAAATTCTTTCTTCCTGGCATTAGAATTCTTAGGAGACATCAGTTCCTGAAGAAACAGGAGTTTCGCCTTGTTCTTTCCTCCTTTGAGGTCAGACTTGACTATACTGACTTAATTAATCACAGGAGTTTTGGATTTTAATTTTGTTTCTGAGCAATGGACTCAATGTTCAGATGATATCATGTTATTGGCTTGAGAGTACCATTGTTATCTCAAATGTAATATATCCAGAATAATTCTTTCAGTGACAGATAAACAAGTGGCAGAAACTCATATACAGATACACAATATTATGGCCAAGGATAAATCACCATAGTTTTTAAAATAAAATAACTTATTGCAAAGTGATTTGCTGCTAATTCTGCAGAGGCCAGATAATCCACGTAAAACATTTTAATTTCACAGAAAGAGTTATTTGTCTGTCAGCAGGAGTGGCAGATAATAAGGACAAGTTGTGTGGTTAAGTGGAATATCGATTAAGTAAATGGAATACAAAGACTTAACCACTTAGATGGTTAATATGCAGTTATTATCTGTGGCTCAAGATAAGATTAAACACAGCATGTTCTATGAAGTAAAAGACACTGGTAAGTAACTTCACATATGTGCTACAGAGAGAAAAAAGATTTCTATTTCTATAAGCAAATAAATCCATTAAGTGATTATAATGATATACTCATAAAAACAAAAACAAATTTTGATTCTACAAGAATGAGTTTACAGTTTTTGTAATTCTGTAAATCTTCTGACATAATGGTGATAATAATATATATCTTAAAAATTTAATATTTGGTGTACCTTAGACAAGTGCTTAAAATGTTTTCTGAATTTTTGACAAAAATATTTTGAACTTATAATAAAATGCACTGAACATAAAAGAATTACATTAAGCAAAGATGGATCTAATAACAAAAATGGACAACATGAAATATAGAAACTTAGAAAACTGTAAAAGAAAAAGAAATGAGAGATATCTTTTAGAAGTTAAAAAGAGATAAAGCTTTTAAACAATACTTATTCATATATTTTATACATAGTGTTATCCATCATCAAATTTAAAGCTGTTCCATTTTAATATGAGCATCCTATTTAACTACTCTCACTTGTCAGCAATAAATCATTTACTCAATTTGCCCTGGCTGGTGTGGTTCAGTGGACTGAGTGCCAGCCTGCAATCCAAAGGATGACAGGTTCGATTCCCAGTCAGGGCACATGCCTGGGTTACGGGCCAGGTCCCCAGTAGGGGGCGCACCAGAGGCAACCACACATTGGTGTTCCTCTCTCTCTCTTTCTCTCTCCCTTCCTCTTTCTGTAAAAATAAAAAATAAATTCTTTTAAAAAATCATTTACTCAATTTAAGCTTGACCAGATAGATAGCGGATTGAAAAGGGAACTGTTACAACACTTACATGTGAAAAATAAGACATTGAGGTAAGAGATGAGGTTATAAAAAAAGGGCAACAAAAATAAGACTACAGAATCACCTCCATAAATTTGGATAATTTGAGAACTTCAAAATAATATGGTCTTTTATTTTATAAAATTATAGTTTATTTATCCCCTACATCTGTCACTAAATTCTTTTATTTACTTTTATATTTTATTTCTTTTATCTTTTTTACTGGGATATAATTCAGATAAAAGATTGTATAAGTATAAGGCACACAATATATTGGAAAGATACACTTATGTGAGGGCTAAGTGAAATAAGCCAGATGGAGAAAGACAAATACTGAATGAGCTCAGCTATATGTGGAATGTAGAAAAGACTACTTCACAGAAACAGAGAGTAGAAGGGCAGCTGCCTGGGGCTGGAGAGTGGGAACAATGGGGAGAGGTCAAAGGGTACAAATTTCATATTTGAAGCTGAGTAAGTTCTGAGGATCTAATGTACAACATGGGATTATAATTCTCACCATAAAAGAGAAAAAAAAACTAATTATGTGAGGTAATAGAGTTGTTAGCTAACACTATAGTTGTAATCATTTCATAATACATAATTGTCAATTCATTTTTGTGAACTTTCTAATATCCTCATTTTTTAATATTCAAAGATTCTTTTTTATTTCCTACTTGGTCCCTTGTTCAGATTTGTAAAATTCCACATCTGACCATTACAACAGCATACTTTTGGGTCAAGACTTTCTAAGTGTTTCTCCCTCCAGTCAGAGGAAACACCGATTTAACAAGAGTATTTCACTGCCCAAAAAATGTTTGTGGTATTTTCCAGACAAACTATTCTGACATTCCAGGCCACGTAGTATGCCATTCATAAACCTTTTGCTTCAATATTTTTTTCTGTAACAAACTATTGGATTTACCAGGCTCACTAGGCTCCAATACTATTTGTTCATTTCCCTGTTTTCTTTTCTTTTTACTTTGTGCCTTTGTTCCCCCTAAAACAGTTTTGCCTTTTCTTCTTCATTGACTTAATTTAATACATAATTAATAAACCTTACCCACAACTCTAGTCTATAACTGCCTTATCTTTTTCAAAACTTCTACAGCAAACCTATTGCTACAGTATGTCTAATTCACTGCTTGCCATTTAATTATTTAATTATATGTATTATAATCTATTTAAATACCAAAGAGCATAAATTTGACTGCCTGAATAGATTGAAATTTCCTACAGAGCCAAAACAACTTATTTTAAAACACAGATTTGCACTGAGTAACCACAACAGAGATGTTTCCCCCCCGTCAGTATCTCTTCTCTCCTTAGTGCAGCTCCTGCTTTTTAACTATGTACATGGTCACCTTGAAGGTAACTGTGACCATGAAACCACTGAACTTTGGCCAATGTCACACAAGACGAAAGGCTCTGGGTGACTTCCAGGCAATACCCAAAGCAAGGGAACACAGTTCTTTGTTGCTTAAGAAAGTGCACAAGTAAAAGTGATGGACCCTGAGGCAAATGACACACTCCGAGAATGTAAGACAAGTAAAACAGGAGTGTGGGCCCCTCATCTGTGAAGCTTCCCTATCATCAGTCCTGATCTATGTAACTGCTATTCTTTGATTTGAGTGAGGAACCAATTTCTATAGTGTTAAAATCAACAACTGTTTTGGATTTTTCTCTAATTCGTAGCTAATACTAGTCCTAACTGACACCGTAGACTTTAATAATTATTAGCATAAAATTGTAATCATTTTAATTTAAAGTAAATTAAATTTATAAACAAATTTATATAGTTTATATAGTACTTTGTTTATATAGCACTCAACAAATCTAATTAAACACAGTTATAGTTAAACCTTGCATCCATTCATAAACATCAAAGTGAAAAAAAAGAATCAGGCACTTTTTAGAAGACACTTGCTCACAAAAAGCAGCACTTCTCTAAACACCAAAAACAGCGAGGCTCCTTCGCTATCCCATTTTCTTCAGATTGGCTAGAGGTCTATTAAACACCCACTTCATAAATAACCACAATGAATTCTTTGTACTGCCTTGTCATCTGCTATTAGATATTTAAAATATATTTGAGCCATTTTTCAAAAAAATGTTAAACAACTCAAGAACAACTGGAGAAGACACAAAGAAAGAAGGAAGGGGTTGAGGAGGAGAAGGGAGATGAAAAGAAGGAGGAAGAGGGGGCTGTGAAATGGAGTCAAAGTGTACAAAGTCACCCCGTGTAAGAGGAGTTAAGTCCTGAGGCCCGTGTAGCATAGCGCTTGGAGTTGACAGTACTGTCCTGTATACTTAAAATTTTGCTAAGAGGGTAAATCTAATGTTTAGTGTTCTTATCACAAAAAATATAATAATAAACCAAAGGGTGGGAGAAAACCTTTGGAGATGATGGATAGATTTATGGCATTGACTGTGGTGATTATATGAAAGTTGTATAAGTTGTATACATTATATAATACAGCTTTTTGTAAGTCAAAAATAATAAAAATAAAAATAACAGGTTTCACTAAAATTGAAATTATATTGAGTGCATTCACAGCAGTCAAGAAAGCCATTTTGAATAACCTCTTCTCACAGGTAAATGAATCCAGCCTATGAGTCATTCCGTGAATCAACCTGTCTGCCGAAGCACTGCTAAAACCTAAGTGTTTCAGGAGAACACAGGGTTGCTTCCACAGCTCATGTTCTTGGGGGACCTCACTAGCTCACATAAATTAAACATTTAAACATCTTCTCCAAAATAAAGTGGACAAATGGCAACGAATTGGAAAATATGTAAATAAGGTTTAAAAAATTGAAACCATCACCCTCAATTAGCATTTAAAATGAAAGAACTGAAGATGATTAAATAGGAAGTTTGAAAGTTAAGTGTTATCTGTTAAAAGAAGTATCTTTGATAAGTACTGATAACACCACAACCTATCTTTACTTCCATCTCTTGACCCCGATGTTGTCTCCTTCTTTTGCAGCCTCCCCTTTTCTCCCCTTCCGGCTTCTCTCCTGCAATCCTGGTTTGTCTCTCACTGAGCATCCTCAGTTTCCGTCTGGTACTGAGCTCATGGTGTCTCCTGAGTAATTTTCTCTCATCCCTTCCTCCTTTCTCTCAACTGCTCACATATGGAAATTTGTAATGAGGCAATATATTATAACAGACTTAAAAGCTACATAATGCTATAAGTTGCTGATATAGGTATATTTACATTTTCATATATTAGGTTATCAGGTATCGAGTTCCTATACTCAAAAATTATACTTATAAATGTTTAGTGAGATCTGGTATAACATTAAGGTTTATTATACAGGTTTATTATGTATATGAATTATTACGGTTGCTTTTTTCCCCTTTTGTTATCTCATATACAGTTCTAAAATTTTCAATATCCTGATGTATGATATTTATCATATTAATAACATAACTAAAGAGTATTTTAGAAGGGTTCCATTATACTAAATAATATTTCTATAAGTAGAAAATTCCACTAGTATGATAACATCCTATGTAGTATTTCCCCTCAAATATTAACATTAATATTTTATTAACTCATGATTTTTCAACATTGAAATACAAATTAGGCATTTCCTAGTTTGTTGGATTTTTGCAAAAAAAAAAACCTGTCACCGATCTTACCATTTGGCATTTGCATCCATGAAGTTATATGTCTTTAGCTAATTAATGTCTTTACCTGATTAAGCTTTACCCCATTTTCACTGTTGTGAATTTTTATTGTGACTAAATTCTGTTGTTAAACATGTTTAGGAAAACTCAAATCTCAGGGAAAATTCTCTTCTATACTATTTAAAGTCTAATAACTTAAGGTATCCGATAACTCAGGACATGTCTTTGAAAAAGAAAATTTGTGTTCGTCAGCTTGTTCTTAAAAGTAGAGGAACAGACTTTTCACTAAAAATTCTTTCAACAGTTCTCCAGGGTTCACTAATGATTAACTTTTCATTTTGCTATAGATTTATTTCCCCTTGCCCTTCTTTATAAGGAAATGTAAAGGACATTAAAAAAGGGTTTGTTCATTTCAATGTACAAAATACATTCATCTTCATTGAATATACATATATCATTGCTTAGATGTCCTTAAAATGAATTCAACCTGACAAATAAGAAAGTTCTATTTTCATTAAAATTTCATTTTATTTCCTATCATAAACATTTTAACAAATCCACCTTTATTGATGAAAGAAAAGGATCATTGGGAGGAGGGGAGGGGAGAGGATGCAGAGAATTATAATTGAACAACAATAAAGTAATTATTTAAAAAAAGAGAAGGATCAACACATTTTTTATATTGAAGCACAGACTTAAAATCTGGAGAGAAATATTTCAATTGGTTTCTAAAAATTCTAACCAGTTCTCAACGTGACTTACAACTTGGTCCATGCGGAGCAGTTGGGTCTTTATCTCAGAGTTGTCTTAGGATTCAGGATAACCTCCTGTTCCAAGTCCACAGATCCCTGCTCCCGCTCTCACAGCAACCTGGCCTGACTCCAGGTGCTAAACACTCTAGCTGCTTCTTAGATATCTTGGTTTGAAGTAATTGTGGTACACGTAGAGCGTTGTAAGGAAAAATGATCTTTCCTTTTAAAAATGGTACTTTAAAAGTTTTAAAGTTTTCCTTTGAAAACATGGACACCATTGTTTTTGGTTTTTGTTTATTTTAGTGTAGGGGGAAGTAACAGAGTGTTCTCAAGAAACAGTAAGTCTGGCACTTGCGATTTTATCTGGTACCTATTAAATCACGAAGCACTTACCCGGATAATATCGGGCCAGGCCCGTGGCGCTGCCGAACACCTGCCACAACAATGAAGGATCCTCATCTCGATTTTTTTTGAAAACTTCGTCTAAGGCACTTGTCCAGTTGAGTTCATTTAATACAATTGTTGCTGAAAAGAAAAAGAAAAAAATTATGTAATATAAATTGATAATTAATCATTGAATCAGTCTCCAATGATTTACAAAATAATGTTATACATTTTTATTGCTTTACCTATAAAAGTACTCTAATCCAGTAGCTATCAAAATATTTAGATATAGAATTATTTATTCAAAGAGATTTTTATAGGGCAGGGGCTTTTTGACATTTTGGGCTGGGAAATTATTGTCGGAGCTTCTTCTGCTTTGCACAGTGCTTAGCAGCATCTCTGGCCTCTGCCCACTAGATGCCAGTACCATCCCCCTGGTTCTGACAAGCGAAGCCGTCTCCAGTCAGCTCCAGATAACCCCTGGAGGGAAAAGCTGCCCCTGTTGAGAATGGCTATAATACATAAAAGAGACAACAGCAGAGCTCTCTGGGTTGCAGAGGGGTGGGAGACACCCCTCCCCTTCAGACAGTTCTGAAGAAACCTACAGGACACCCTCAACTACCGATGATTCTCTGTGATGTACTAACATAATCTTGTCTGATCCCTGAGTTAAAAAGAGATGTTTATCACTGATCATACTTTAATAACTGTGTTTATACAACAATAAAAATGTATACATTTTGACAAAAAATTCATTGAGAGGTTTGACAATGTCAGTTAAGAAATATGAAGTAGCTCATATTTTATTATTACCTTTATGAACAGTAGTTTTCTTTTTTTCTAGTTAATCAATTAATAATTAGAATATGGTGCTAATAAGGATCAGGGCACTGATTTTGATACCTACTTGTAACTGCTGACTTGGACAAGCATTACAAGTATATGCCATTCATTAGAATAAAAAAGCATTATTAACGTGGGATAAAACAAGTGCTAGAGTAGTATATCCTTTTTAAATACGGGCCTCTGAAATCACAGCATCCTATGTCTAACATACTAAATATTTTACTGGCTTAGAATATTATTTTCTCTTCACACAACAAGATAACAGGAAATTTCATGTTTTGTTTTTTTTTTTTGTAAAATATGTATCATGCCCCCAGCAGATTAGCACATTGGACCTCTCTGTACTTGAGAATCTATGACCAAGCCGGAATAGTGGAAATTAGCTTGGGATAAGGACTGGAGATACTGTTAAACTTCTATTCTTTTTGGTGACTGTAGAGAATACATAGGAAGTAAATGTAGTCATGTTTAAACCATGCACAAGATTTTTTTAAGGTAAAGGAAAAAAAGAACTTCTATTAAGAAAGACGTAGAGCATATTAAAGTTTATCACATACAAAAAAATAAAAACAGGGTATTGTAAAAGTGTTCTAGGATCAGCATCCTAATGCATTTCTCATTATTGAAAACCAGCAAGATTTCCATCTTTATAGATGTGATTACTTCCAGAAATATTGGTGTGTGTGTGAATATTCATGAGCTGGGTCAGATTCATGGTGCATCTGAGATATCAGTGAATTAATAGCAAACGCATGATTCAATGAACACTAAGTGATCAGTTATATAAAAATTTATATTCACACAGATAACCTGAACTGATACTCAGTATTCATGAATATTTATACTAGTATACAAAACATAACAGAAAAAAGGAGAACATTGTACTTTTCTTTAAACATTCATAAATTAACAATAATATTCCATGGAATTATGTTTATTTATGATCCAGATAGTTTTCATTAATCTCCAATCTAGTCTATCTCTTCAATTTCCTTGACTATTTCATTCATATTTCAGAACACTGATATCTAATTATTTTTAATGTTGTTTCATTTGTTTTCAAGGCTGCTATTTTTTCTTAAATTTTATTTGATAATTTAACAATTGCCAAAGATTAGGCTCTGATACACTGAACTATGCTATTAAGACTTGGGGGGAAAGTCAAACTTTGAAATATTCTCACTATATTGGTGATATGCTTTAAAATTGGCAGTTTATACATTTGAAAATTATCTTTTTCAGATAAGACATTATTGAAGTAGATTTCAAAAGGTTTTCCTCAAAATTTGATCATCTGCAAATGAGCAAAGTACATAAAATATTTGCAGAAGAGGCCCTTGAACTGATTTTAAATTTATTCAGAACAAAAGAGATGGTATTGTATATATATCCAAGGTTTATCAAGTTGGTGATAGTACTGTAGCAGTGAGTAAGGATATAGGTGCTTCCATTTGTTATTGGATATTTACAAAGGCTTTTGAGTGTGATCTTTATTCTACTAGTCACAATCTTTATTTGACTGTCCAGGGCAAGAAATGAAAATTCAGAGTTGGCCATGGGAGTTCAAAACGAGTGCAATTACTTTAAAGAATTTGGTTGAAGCTGTTTTTCAAAACTGAGCACGGCCTTTACCAATTTCAGAGTATTTGAATATCTTCGTAGTTATACTATGAAGAGACTATGGATCTCCAGACCTCAACCACAGAATTTTAGAGCAAGAGTCATTACTTCATTCACCCCATTCACATTTCTTAAAACACCAAAACCACAAAGTAAATATATTGCTGCACTAGGAAACATTTTTCTCAAGTCTATTGAAAACAGCTATCAATATAACAGAAATATGTAAAATGTCAAAATGAGAAAAACAAGCATAAATATATTTTAGATCCTTCTTGGTTATTTGGCTACGTTTTGCTGATCCACATTATGAATTACATTTGATTAATAATAAGCATGTATTATTTTAGTATCCTGAAATGAGCAGATTTTTATCTTCTTAACATTATAAAATGACATTGTAGCTTAATTCAGAATTACAAGGGTATCCAACATTTCTTCATTTCTATGATATTAGCATAACTCAGAACAAATAATACTGAAATAACTGGGTAACCTACCGATGATGAAATAGTAAAACTAATTCAGAATATTAGCCATGCTAAAACAAATTTATGTCACTTCCTGGATCTACTTTCTTTCCTTGCTACTTTTATTATATTTATATATACAATCTCTCCCTCTCCCCCCCTTCTCTCTCACTCAACTCAATAAATTAAAAAAGAAATAAAATCATAAGTATACTTTACTTAGGGAGATGATTTTAATCAACTATTCTGGCTACGACTGGGTAAAGAGCCAGGTGCATTTGAAAGTTAGAAGTTCTTATCGGGAGATCTTTCGCTTTATATTACAGTGTATGCGATTATGCTGCTGCCTTTCTCTGGCCTCAGTATTTTTAGAGTCTTTGATTTTTCCTTACAGTATAGTACTTAAAATTAAAGGTATAGAATATGATCCTTCCATGATGAAAAAAATAAAAGACCAAATGACTTGAAAAATTATTAACTCAAAAGATTATTGCGGCACTCTGACTCAATGAAGTTCATCCGATTATGATTTTATTTGTCAATGTATTGTACATCATAAACACTTTAAAAATGCAATTAGTTTTCTGAGTCACAATCTTTATTTGAAAGTCCAGAGCAAGAAATCAAAATTAAAATTATTGTATTTAATTGCCAAAACACAGATATAAGATAGTAGCCAAATAATGTTTCATACAATAACTCTGAAATAAAATCTTTTAAAAATATTTCTTGGCCACAAATAAAACTACATTTTATTTGGACAGATATGTTTAAGAACATGGATTAATAGTTTTGACTGGATGTCTATAAATTATTAAGCGGCATATAAAATAATTGTATTTTATATATTTCATCAATTATATATTGTATATACATTGCATTTTTAATATATTGTGTACTATACAGGGGTAGGCAAAAGTAGGTTTACAGTTGTTTGTATTGAAAATAATACAATAATTAATAAATAATAATAAAAAGTAAACCCTGTGTTTCATGTATTCTTAATTGTAAACCTACTTTTGCCCACCCCTGTATTCACACACGCCCTCCTTCTCCTACATCACAAAAAATAGTAATGTTTTACATTCACAGAAATTTCAAATTTCTTGTGTGACTAGATATTAGAAGTACATGAGTGACTTTTTTTTCACTGTAGAAGAGTAACTGCTCAATAGTGATCTAGCCTTGAACCTACTGCCAGTAACTAATGAATTTAAGATAATTGTCTTATGGCTACTTTAAAAGCAAAATTAGTCCTCATTTTCTGTCAATGTTAAAGAAAGGGAGATCTTTAGGTTTGTTAGAAAATTACATTTTGCAAAAATAAGTCTTTTATAGAAGTCCAAGGCTAAGCCTATTAAAAGCAATGAATGCTGGGAAAGGAAGCCTTGACTTTGGGGCCTCTATTCTGAGTACTACAACAGGAATGCAGTGATAATTGATTCCCAGTGTCAAGCACACATCTCTATTCTTCTGCTTAGTGTGCAAAAACATGGCCTTGGTGGCCAACAATCTCTCTTTTAGAGTATTCTATTGTTCAACCTGGCTTCTCAAGAGAAGAAAGGAAAATCTAATTTGTCACAGAATAAAAGAAGCAATTTACATTGCCGCTGATTCTTCTAAAATACATGACATGTCTCTATCTTGTTAATGACATGGAATATAGAATTGTTCGTAAGTTTTGAATGCAATCTTCTATAAACTTCAGCCCACAAAGAGTTGCACTGTTGATCCCTTTTAAATTTGAATACATTTTGTTGACTTATTTGGGGTTCAGGGCTCTGCCATGCATTGAAGGCGCAACGTGACTATTTCAAAACCTTTAAGGTGATTTATAATGCCCACCACAGCTTTGAAATGAAGCAAATACATGTAGAAAAAAGAGAAGGATATTTTATGGTTTATTTAAAATATAAAGTAACTGGCAATCAAAAATATTTTTTATAAAACATAAAAATAGCTTTGACAAGTTTTTGGTAAGACCTGTAGATACGGAAAGTAAAAAATTGTTTTTAAATGGTAATATTGATACAATTAAATACTTAAAACAAGAGAACTGACCAATGCGTTTACTGTACTATTTCTACTTACTAATAACACCATTCTCTTTTCAAAGCCTAGCATTGTAAATATATATGTATATTAAAATATGTACATATATGATTTAAACTATTGCCACTAGTAATAACAAATAAGGTAAATAATAATTATGAAGTACTTACTGCATATTGCAGGTATGTTAACTATTTCCTCTGCATTATCTTATTTGACTTTAGAATGACTCTTTGAGTGAGATACTAATATTATTTCCTCTTTTAGTTGACAAAGGTAAAGCTTAGAAAGAGCACGCAATTTCCCAAAAATCATAGTTTAGTTGTAGAGACAGCATTCAAGCATGTGTCAGATTCCGAAATTCTCACTGTATGTGATCTATTTATTTCTATGCTTTCATTATATGCTTAGCTCTAATTATTTAACATTTTATCTAAAAAAAAAAAGAGAGAGGGCATAGGTAAATACAACTTGCCTCCTCATACAACTACAATATAAAACAACCACCAACTCCGAACCGTCAGAAATTGAGTAGAACGAAAGTCTTGACAACTACAGAATTAAAGAAACACATCCATCCAGACTGCTAGAAATGGCACAGATGTGGAATGGGCGGGTCCCACATCCCCATGTGGTGGATAGAATTTTGGGAGGGATATATCTGGAGCGAGGAGTCCCAGCCCCATATCAGGCCCCCCAGCCCAGGGTTCCAGTGCCATAAGTCCCCAGAACTTTTGGCTGCAAAATCCAGTAGGGATTGAGCCAGTGGAAAAACTGCAGGAGCCCCAAGCAGTTCCTCTTAAAGAACCCTCACGTGGACTTACTCAGACTTACTCGTTCTGAGCTCCAGCACCACAGTAGCAGTTTGAAAGGCACCAGTGGCATAGAGGGAGGAACTGAAGTGTATGGCATCAAGGAGAGAGCTGGGGGACAGAAAGGTGGGCAAAGGCCACGTTTTCTGAACCCTCCCCTGACAGAGCCACAGAGCCATCAGACTGGTGCCATATCTGAGACTCCATCAAACCTGCATGCTGTTTGTCCCACACTGGGGTCCCCAGAGACTCCGTCCCACCCAACTGCTTTTCCATTTGAATGACTGGTCTTGGCTCATGCTTCACAATTTCCTAAATCCTCTCAAACAAGCAACAGCTGGCCTCAGTGAGCCCCCAGCCCCTGTACCTCTTGCTAAGTGGTCACAGCCCAAGGACTAGCAGCAACGAGCCTAGAGTCACAGCTTGTTATTGCCTGGGAATCCAAGCCCAGCACAAGTAGCAGCCGCCTGCAGATTGCTTTATAGCTCTGGCACAGTGGCCACAGGCAGAACACAGGTGGGTGAACCAACTGGGAAACCCCAGAGCCTGCACACCCAGTGGACAGCTAGAGACCACATCAGAGCACTACCACCACCCTGCCCCTGCACAGCCGATCCTCCACAGAAAGCAGAGGCTGGGGTCAGTGGTCACAGCCAATCCTTGCAGCTGACTGGTCCGAGTAAATCCTTCCCATTGACTTCTCTACAGCAATCAAGGCTCAACTACAACAGGAAGGTATACTCAGCCCACACGAAGGGTGCACCTTGAACACCCTGCTTGGGTGACAGGGGAGACTATGCCACTGGACCCTACAGGGCACCTACTACCTTAGGCCATGACACCAAGACAGGGAGTCATAGCAGCTCTATCTAATAGAGAAACAAACACAGGGAGGCTGCCAATATGAAGAGACAAAGAAACATGGCCCAAATGAAAGAGCAGATCAAAGCCCCAGAACAAGCCTAACAAAATGGAGATGAGCAACCTATCAGGTGCAGAGTTCAAAACACTGGTTGTAAGGATGCTCAAGGAACTTAGTGAGGACCTCAACAGCATAAAAAAGATCCAGTCAGAAACAAAGCACACTAATTGAAATAAAGAACAATTTACAGGGAAACAAAAGTAGAGCGGGTGAAGCCAAGAATCAAATCAATGGTTTGGAACATAAGGAAGCAAAAAACAACCAGTCAGAACAAGAAGAAGCATAAAGAATCCAAGAAAAATGGGGATGTGTAAGCAGCCTCTGGGACAACTTCAAGCTTTTCCAACCTCTCTCTTCTCCAAAAGTAGTAGAGAAAGAGGTGTGGGGTTTGCTGGGTGGAGGATAGAGGGGGAAGGACTGGGATAACTGTAATAGTATAATCAATAAAATACAATTGTAAAACACCAATGCCTTTATAACACAGTGTTTTTCAATTGAGAGCCTTATTCCTCTCTACAGGACAACCAGCAACATCTAGAGACATTTTTGATTGTCATGACTGGTGGGAAGCTATTGACATCTGGCAGGTGGAGGCTAGGCATGCCCAAAACATCCTACATTGCAGAGAACGTCCCCATAAGAAAGAATTACCGAAACATCGATAGAGCACTGGTTCAGAAACCTGGCTTGAACACAACTATAAACACAAGACAATGAATCCACTTTGTAAAAAGCAATATTCCTGATAAACATTGTCAATGAAAAGCCATAACAAAACTTCTTCAATATGAAAGTTGATAAAATTTTAAAACATCATTTCATAATATTAAATGATCTCAATATTTCAGGCTACATTTTGCTACCCTTTGGGTTGAACAAATTTTCATTTTAGTCCCAGAAACTCTAACACACTGTTCTCATACCTGAAAAAGTAAGGATTCAGAGGTACCTTTTAGGCCATTAAATGTTATCCTCTCTACCTCCTGCTTTTGTACATTCAAAGAATATTAGAGTTCTGCTTTGATGTTGTTGTTGTGGTTATTTTTAGTGATTCAACACTTACGTGTAATTCTAAACTAAACTCATTTCATCTATATAGCAAATGTTCATTCTACCCCATAGTATATAAGGCAGTCATTAAAAGAGTTGCATAGGACAGATGAGCTAAGCCAGATGTCACCGATTTTATTCATCAGCCCTAAACTCGATAAAAAAAAATGTTAATAAGAAGAAACCCACTGATCCAATTAAGTGCACAGACAAAAAGAGTCCACTTTAAGGACTAGACAGTGTGCATACATATTAAAATGAATGAATCTTTTCAGTGAATTTAGCTAAGGGAATCTCATCTAACCCTAGTGTAAATGAGAGATTAATAAAATGCAGGGAGATGGGAAGAACAAATCTAATCTCTCTAATCACTTCGCAGGCACCAGGCTCCACCTCCCACCGGGGATGGGAAAACAGAAGGCTGGAAGGCAAACGTAGACCCTGATGAGGAGATAAACCCTATGCCTACAGTTAATTTGGCACACATGTAAAAAGGTCCTGTCCTTGTCAATTCTCTAACCTCCATATTACTGAGATTTCTGGTCTTGCTCCTTATGACTTTCCTTTCCCATAAACTGAGCACCTGGCTAATACCCAGAACACAGCTGTTTTGCTTTAATGAATTCTGCAAATAGTGGAGCACACAGAAGGAGCTCAGAAGAAATCCATTTTATTATTAAAGAAAATAAGAATAGTGTAAGGGGAATAGAAGACCCTAGGATCTAATGTCGTGTTTAGTAATTGAAGGATTTTAAACGTCACTTTCAATAAAATTATAATTGTAAGAGCTTTCTTGGAGGATGTAGGGATTTTGCATAGAAATAACAAGAATAGAAGGCCAGATAAAATTGTTTTTGTCTTTCAAGCATTCTAAGGTTTTCTGTTCCTAACAATAGCAAACACACACACACATTTACAATTAGTGACTTTGTTAGTGAGGGGTCACTATCACTGGCACAAAAGGCTACTTAAAACGAATCATGTAACCTCCTGCGCTTCTGCAATTCTCTCATCTAAAAAAGTACACACATACACTAAGGATCCTAGATAGCCTTCAGAGTTAGTGTTAATGTCAAATAAGTTTACGAATAAAAGGGAATCGGCGAACATGGTTTTATTAGAGTCCTTTCCTTAGCTGGGTTAAAATGCTGTTGCATGGACGTCTCCTTTAGATGGTTCGCAGAGACAATGGCTTCTTGTTTACATTTCTGCATATTATTTTAGTCTTGTCCGTTACTTTCTTTTACCTAAACAATGTATCTCTGTATTTATTCTGTAATAAAGCCACATCCCTTCTGTTTGCCCCCAAATTTATTAGAAGCTGTCATATTATGAGATAATCTTCATTAAAAACACAGTTAAAATATGATTTTAAGTTTGGCAACATTGCATAATTTATATATGTAAATGAGAAATTTTAAAGTAATTACCTGAAGAGGACAGTACCATTTCTTCCATTGATATTAAGTCATTTTCATCATAAATTTGACTATTTATAATCAAATTGTTAAAATTGTTAAATATCTATTTTTACATATTGTAATAGATGACACTGTCACTTAGTAACTGCGCAATAAATGTTACCTGTCCTTACCATGACCATTGTTATCTTATTTCCCTCTTAATGCTCAGCATTTAAAAGGTTTTTAAAAAGTAGCTTGATGGAGGAGTTCTGACTGAGCTGCTAAGACATTAGGATGAATGACTAAGACCTCGCAGCCTCTTCTCTCCTCAAGGGACCTTCGCTCTTACCTCAGCCCTAAGTTCATGTCCAACAGCACTGCTGAACCTCCTTGCTAAAAATGCCATGAGGAAAACAGTGTGTTCACCTTTCCAAAATAATTTACGTTGTTATAAGAGAATGCAAATGTAAAAAACAGTTATCTCTAATGATAGCCCTTAATATCCTGTATAAGTTTAGAGAGGAGATAATTTATACAGTGGGACATTCCCAGGGCTCACTGAAATGGAAGCACATCGGTGAATGCTCCCACGACAGCACAGGCACACGAAAACTCTGGCAGAAGGAATTAAATCATCTAAGGTCTAATACACGTAGTAGGCACAACACATACAGAATTATATACACACAGTTCTGTTAAAGCTGAGAGAAAACTCCGGGTGAGAATCATAGACCAAATCAGATATGGGAAACCTGTTGCCTTTGCTCTGAGACTCCCTAACCACACAGGGAATTTAGTGTCTCCGTATAAAGTCGGATTGCTGAATTCAAAAAGAAGGATCAAATAGTACTGGAGCTGACTAATGAGACACGGTTGAAGAAGAAGGATGACAGGGCTCCTGGGGACTGGGGTGACACTGTCAATAAGCAACACTGCTTGCTACTTAAGGGTTTGTTCGACTAGTTTTAGAAGAAAGAATTGCCTGGTGATTTAAAGATGCAAAAATCAGATGCATCGAAGCACGGTATATGGTAGTTGGCTATAATCAAGAAAAGCAATCACTTGGTTTAAATACCATTCACTGCTTCTGAGTGAAACAAAACAAAATAAATCAAACTTGAATCACAGATTGTTACTTCCAGAGTCATGTTACCTGAAGGTATGAGTACAATTGAATGCCATTTCTAAGACAACAACATGAGGTTAATATGCTTAAATCTCTACTAGCTCGCAAAAAGAGAATTTCCCTAATGCACATAAACAGTGGAGGAGGGGTATATTTGGGGAAAATGATGATGAATTCAATCTTGAACATAAAGTGAGGTACCTGTGAGCTATCTATCAAACAGGATTACTCAAAAGGCAATACAAGAAAGGAATATGAAGCTGAGCCAGGAAGTCTGTATAGAAGAGTGAGATTTGGGAGTCACTGTTTCAGTGATGGTTGGAACTATCTGATTTGCATGAAGTCAGCAATTATTGGCACCAAAACCTCTAGGGATTTTTAAGTAAGAAAAAGCTTTACATATCAGAGAGAGAGATTGCCAAAAGGAACAAATGGGAACCTAACTCTCATAAACAACATCTTTTCTATAAAAACATATCAATGTGTAGTATACTTTAATATCTATTGTTTTCATTTAACTGAAATAGCAAAATGTGATTTCACATCTGCATTAAAATAAGAGCACTCCATACAAATTCCATATATCTATGTATGACTCACAGTCCATCAAGAAGAGAAAATATGAAAAGGTATACAAACCAATAAAAATCCATTATCTTCTAACGCAGTTTTTTGAATTTTGTATTTTTAAAATAGTTATTGACTTAAATCAAGTACACCGGGATACAATGCCTGCATCTCTTATATGCAGAGCACATTAATACTTGCTGTGCACTTGGAGAATAAGCAATTTCCCTTCTGCCTCTGTTAGAATGATAAGGTAATCTATTGTGCCTTTATATTTACAGAGAGCCTCAAGAGAGTGAGGCTCGATGATTACATGGTCTTATAAGACCATAAAGTTCTAACACAGGACTCGTATGTATTATAAAGACACTTCAAATTGCCAAATACACTCTCCTTACCATTATTCTGAGGCTCCCTTCTGCAATTCACTCGCACCTTTGACTTTTGGAAATGATTTAAACCTGCATCAGAAGCTCTGAATGCCTGAATACCGTCCACCCTCATTCATCAGAAAGCAAGAGTGACAAGATTTAATTACTTAGAAACATATGAGATTTTTCTTCCTAAAAATGAAACTTCAATCAACCTTTCAGTAAAATTTAATATCAGAAGGTAACATACAGATCAAGACCTTTTAAATTTTCTATTTCATAAAAAAGAAAATTAGGCACATAAGAAATAACACATGCAATTTAATTTTACACACAGTCATCGTTCTCTGGTATAATCAAGTTTTATTGAAATAAACATTACTGTTCTTCCCAAAATGTATTTTCTTTTATATTAATCTTCTTCATGTTTCTAAAAGAAGACTTTACCTTTTTATCATGTTATATTCTGAATCAAGCTGATGAAGACCAGGATCTTTTCACATTATTTGTCAATTTCTCTTGTCTCCAAATAAATCTGAAGCAAGGTCTTTTCATTTCTTTGATTTAACTGAAATTCTATTAAACATATATCCACTAAGGTGTCAACTGTCCATTTTCTTGCCCTTTCATCTGATATTTGTAAATGTGACATCTCCAGAATTGTTTAAAACCAAAAAATGTGCATTTTACTGTTAACATTTTTGGAGGCAAATTTTCCAGCTACCTACTGTAAAACAAGCTAGCAACACCTTCTTAGACAAGAAGACAGGGAAGAATGTGCATGCAGCACCCTGGGCATCACATTGTAGTCCATCCTCTATTCGAACCAGTGTACTTATGCATAATTGGTAATATTTCATTCATTCATTTTCAGAGCATTAATTATAATAGGCCTTCTAGACCAGCAGTCCCCAACCTTTTTGGCACCAGGGACCAGTTCCTAACAGGGGTCCCTGGAGATTTGGGACCCTGTTCTAGACACTGCCAAAACTTCATATGGTTATTTTCTTGTTTGACAAAAACATACTTCTTCCCCGGCTGGTGTAGCTCAGTGGATTGAGCGCGGGCTGGGAACCAGGTCCCCAAAGAGGACCATGTGAGAGGCAACCATACATTGCTCTTTCTCCCTCCCTTCTCCTCTCTCTGAAAATAAATAAATAAAATTTAAAAAAAAATAACATTTAAAAAACATACTTCTTTACGACTTTGGAAAACAGATATGGTGAGATTAAGTTTGAATTTACTGTTTCTTTATAAACTCAAAAAGGATTCTCTTGAACGCAAACTTCTGTCCTCACTTCCAAGGATACGCCCATTTACGTCTTTAATAGCACTTGGAGCCATCTTGTTAATCATTTATAAAACAGTTACTATTTTTCAAATAAAATACAAAAATCTAATGTTATCGTCTTCAATAAAAGATGTAAGAGAATTTCTTTTATTAAAATTAATATACCTTTCACAGATATGTTTAGTTCTTTTCAGCAGAAAGATGTGTTCATTAAAATTTCCCTGAAACTGATGGACATTGATTGGAAGTTGAAATTTATGCTATTGACATCAAAATATAGACTATGGAAGTACAATTCTTTCCTAGGTTAAATATTTTTATCTGAAATTTCAATCAACACAGCTTACTGTGAGTTGTAGACATAATTCTACACTCAAATGACATACATAGGTGAAACATGTATGTATACGCATGTGTATTTATGCAAAGTAAAATGAGGATTAAGGAGGAGATATGAAATAGTATTCTAAATTTTTTCATTTTTCAGAATATATCATACAAAAATCTTTTTTCAAACTACGGTTTTTATTTCGGGTCAAAACTGATGTCTTTAACCTTTTAATTTTTTTTCTAGTAACTGCTTTAATGTCATTTTCTAAATAGAACCAATTCCTAATGTCATTTTCAAAAGTTGACTTTTGAAATAAAAACAGAATTTAAATATTTTGGAATATCTTTCATTAATCTAGAACTCACTATTTAAATGAGAGACAAATGTAAATGCAGACACTATAAATGTAATATTTTTTGTAACCTTCTAGTCTGGGAGATTCTTATATACATATGAGATTACATGTATATGATTATATAAACAGATTAAATTTGTAGTAACTATATACTAACAAAATGAAACTCTAAAGAAAACAGCTATGTACAAGTACCACTGAATGTTACCAAAGGGATTTGGAGTTTGAAATTAAGAATGTCTTGGTCAGAACAGAGTTCTCAACTTCCACTGTGCCAAAATCTACACCTTGACTGTTATAAAAAGTCTGAACTCCGCATGGCTAACTCTTACGGAAACAGATAGGAGAAGGTGGGTCACACATGACATCTATATTATTTATCCAAAAATTCAACAAATCAACACCAGTAAAATGTTAAATGAGAGATGGAACTCATAATACAGACAAAAATATGTTTCAAATAAAACATTTAAATAATATAATTTAGTATTAAATTCAAATCATTGAGGCATATAATACCCTTATTTGGTTTATTGATAAAATATTTTCAATTTCCATTATAAGAAATAATGAAAAACATTTAAATAAAGCTGAGTTTAGCAATGCTATAGTTATAGTAATGGCATTATAATACAACATGTGGTCCCTTGTAATGCAAGAATGTTGTATTTTATTGATAATTAAAATATATATATCAGAAATAACATATATGCACATTTTATAGCTTACTAACCCAGGTTATAAGCAACTCTCTTTACTTGAATGTGGTCCCTAGTGATTACAGAATACATGTTAGTTCAAATATATTTTGTCATAATTACACATTGTATATGTGTCAGTGGGAGGAGTACTTAACATCAATTACTGTAAATGATGGACCAGTTTTTGAGTTTAAACAAGCTAAAACACTGGAAATAATATAATTTCAATATGTAAGATTTATATACTTTTTTAATACTTTGATTTGACTGGTGACTTGTAAATGAGCAAAAATATAGGTTGAAAACTGCCAGAGTCTGAATCAATTTATCATCAGCCTCCTGAGAGAATAAGCTGTGATTTTTTTTGTTTTCCCTAAGCTGTCAAACTTCTAAAAATCTTAACTAGAAGAAAGAGAAAAAAAATGAAAGATTGAGGATAAGAGAATGAAAAGGACATTTATTTTGTAGCTCTAGATAAGAGAAACCTAATTGATATGGACTTTAAGACTGGGTAAAATTGTTTTAGGATTTATTTTGGAAATAAAACTTTTAGATTAAAATTTGGATTTTTAAACATTTTAGGAAAATTAGCTAAAAGTATCAGAATGTATTTGTTGTATGAGTATGTATGTGCATTTATAAGCATAGCATATTATATGTGTGCATATAAATATGTATATGATTTCAATAGGTTAAACATTACAGTAGTTTGCTTGTCTGTTTTACTCACATCATACAAATACACTGCTTATAATAGGTGTATTTGTGCGTGAACAAGGGAGTAGGCTTTGTAGTATATCTTCATTCAACCCAGGAACCTAGACTGATGAAGGTTCCATCCTTTTGATTCCACCCATCTGGTCATGGGTGGAAAGAGAATTCCAGAGGGTTTAATGCTGGCAATGAAATCCACCAGTTTGAAAGTCACGCATATCACTCCCACCATAACCCACTAGACAGCACTAGTCTAGTATCACTACCCTGCTGTGCGTGAAAATATGTGTAATCTACCTGTGTCTAAAGGAGAGTTCAGATACGGTTAATTAATGCAGTCTCTACTGAGCCTCATCAAACTACATTACACAGATTGAACATGTATTTATGAAATGGAATACTACGCAGCAGAAAGAAAGAAGCAACTCCTACCCATTGTCACAGCACGGATGGAACTGGAGAGCATTATGCTAAGTGACATAAGCGAAGCGGCGAAAGACAAATACCATATGATCTCACCTATAAGTAGAACCTAATCAACAAAACAAATGAGCAAAATAGAACCAGAGACTTGGAAATGAAGAACAAAATGACAGCGACCAGAAGAGAATGAGGAGGGGGTAAGGGGAGGATGAGGAAGGGGTGAGCAATGGGGAAAGGGTGGGATGACTGTAACTGAACAATAAAAAAAATAACAAAAAATCCGTAAGTTCTAAGCTATACAATCATGGCTTCTCTTTTAATAGTGACTTATGTGGAAGAACACAGAGGAGCAAAACACAAAGGCAGAAAGTCAGGAACATCTTCGGAATGATCAGTGGACATGGTTCTGTGGAAAAGGCAATTCTGAGTGGAATAGAGGCCTGTTTAGATCAAGGCAGAAGAAAAGATTGGCCAAATGTTGAAACTCTTGAAAAGTAGAGAGAAGAATATTAAAAGATTATTATGCTACTATGAGACATACGTTCTAATGTTTACTATATAACTTATACTATATATAGTTTGCTATACTATAATATACTAAATACCTGTGAGTTCCAGCTACTCAACAGCCTTATTTTCCTTTTATATTCTGATTTTCTCATATTCTCAATATATGTTAATATCAGCTATATAATTAGATCTCTGCAGATTAGGTCTGTTTCTGTCTCTCTCCATATATATGTATACACACATGCACATACACATACATATAAACATATGGACACATATGTATACTGACTTTCTTAGAATATATAAAAATTGATATCACTTTCAATCTCAGCACCTATGTTTTGAGACAAATAGAAACAATATATTCAATGCTCTATACTTAAAATATACTTAAATCCACTGATATGTATAGTTTAGTATATTCATTCATAAAAATGGGCTTTATGGTAGCAAAAGAATGATTTTTATTATATGTTTAGTAAACTTAATTTAACTTCAAAGATTAAAACCTTATGAACTCTATACAATATTTTACATAAAAAGACTGCATATTAATAAACAGATGGCCTTCAAAGTAAATATGCTCTCATGTTCATATTTTAGATTCAAATTCTATTCATTAAAATATTAAAACCTATGTTAAAATTAGTTAATAAAGTTCATGCCTACAAGCTACTTATGGTACTCTAATAACCAATGAGTTTTGAAAAGGAACTAATCAATATCAAATAAATCTAACTTAATTAATATGCATTAGAGTAAATGTGATTCTATAATTCATCAAATGCTTTTAAATTTTTTAAACACTTTGTTTTAAATTCAATAAATGAAAGAAAAAATGTGAACATGTGCTCAATTCCATGTTAAGATCATCTATTAGATAACAATATTCTCATCAGACTAGGATCAAAGTAATTTATACCAAAGTTTTTCTAAAATCTATCAGCAGGATTCATTTACCAAATAGAGATTTTGGTATAATGTTCATCTAAGAGTAGTCTAGTAATTTTATATATGTTTTTGGTTAATTCTCAAAACAATCCGTTGAGGGATCATATATATTAAAAAGTCTTACAAATAGCAACTTTGTCCTAATATTTTTGCTAAAGTGTTGTTCATCTAAATATATATTATCTAAATATTCAACAATAAATTGAATAAATCTAGAGTCCTATGAGAAGATTTTAACAGTAGAACTTTTTTTTTTTAAAAAGCAGTGATAGCCCTGGCTGGTGTAGCTCAGTGGATTGAGCACGGGCTGGGGACCAAAGGGTCCCAGTTCGATTCCCAGTCAGGGCACATGCCTGGGTTGCAGGCCAGGTCCCCAGTGAGAACCACATGAGAGGCAACCATACATTGCTGTTTCTCTCCCTCTCTATCTCCCTCCCTCCCCCTCTCTCTAAAAAAATAAATAAATAAAAATCTTTAAAAAAAAAAGCAGTGATAGAAGGGAAATATAAATAAGTAAATATGATCACAGACTTCAATGAAACTAAAAGAAATAACATTCTATGTAATAATGATTCTGCACATGTGGACAAAAAAAGGGGACACTCTAAAAAATATAACTTCCGGGGTGATCAGATCACAAATTCCTAACTGGGCAGGTCATGGTGGGTAGTAACCTTCCCACCTTTAGTAGGAGATTTATCTTTGCCTGAAGTAAAGCCCAGTCCATTTTTTCTGTGCATCTAGGTTAACACACCTTTGAAGTGCCTTTTTATCAGACTCCTGGGAAATTTCAAGAGTTCAAGAGACCATATAATCTTGTTAACTACCCCCTAATCCAATCCCTGACTTACTTTCTCTTGCCACCCTGTAATCTTCCTTTCATCCCCTCCTTAACGCTACAGGAATAAAATAAACGGCAAAACTGTCCTTTTCTAGAACATTTGAGATCTTGCTTCCCAGCAAAGTTGTCAGTTTGGCTCAAACAAACTCTTATAAAAATTCTCTACAGTTGTGGATATTTCTTGCACTGACATACAGGGCTCTCTTCCTCGAGGATGCCTGGATGATTGATCCTGCTGCAGCTGCCTGCGTTTCCCAAAGGACCGTATTTTGGATGGGAAGGAGCTCTGGGCTCAGCCTAGTTTCGGGCTGGCCTGGCAGAGGGTGGCAGGGTTATTCTCTGGGTGCACTAGAGGGGAGGGCTCTGAGGCAGGAGCATGTCATTCTTCCAACATTGTGCAGCCTTTGTATCTTCTGTTGTTTTAGTTTGTAAACTGATCCTACAAAAATAAGATGACTAAAAACTAACAGGGGAAATGACAGAGAAACTCAGGAGTTAAATATTTTAGCCTTAATCAATAGGCTTAAGCGACTACTGCATGTGGAAAGCTATTATTCCAAAATTGTGTAGCTTTGGAATAAACACTCTTTTAGCATCAAAACAAACAAACAAACAAACCTCTACTGGTATGGATATTTCTTAAATTTACATAGAAAATACCTGCATGGTCTTCTAAAATTATAGATGTCCATCATGAAATTATATCATTTTGACACTTAATGAAAGCACCTTTTTCTCCAACATTTTCAGAAATTCTTGTCTTAAATTACATTTTAAATTGAGGACAGATATTATGGCCCTTTCAGAAATTATTTTATTTTCCAAATCTAACTTCTTTAGACTTGTGATGGAAAAGTCTGTTTTATGTATTTATTCTTAGTAACAAGGCGATTATTTAATTTTTTTCTAGACCAGAAAGCTGGTATTGAAGGTAATTCTAAAAGGAAGTTGTAAGGACAAAATATCAGAAAAGGCTAATATACATGCAAAATTATTGCATAAAACTTGTTCACATTTAAGGGGGAAACATTTTTAATAAAAAGGGATATTATTTTAAAAATAAGGACATAAAACTTCAAATAATAAGCAACAAATAAAATACTGGAGGTAATTGATATATTCCATTAGCCTTTCTAGTAGAAATGGGGAAATGTGGTGTACATATACTGACAAATGATTAAGAGCAGTTTTTCTTGTCATTTGTGATTTATTTGTTTTCTCTCTTTTTTTTCTTTTCTTTTCACCTTTGGGATGAAACTGATCACTGAAGAGGGTCAAAGAATTAAATTATTCTGAAATGAGGATGCTCTTCTATAAGTCAAAGAAGCCCTATTATTTACAGATAGATAAAGATTAAATAGAGAAGCCATTTTAAGAATAAAAGACGCCAACCCCACACAAGGTTATTTTCTTTCAAAAATAAAGCCTTCCACTAACTACTTGTGTAGCTCTCCTGGGGACATTTGCTCTCTACCAAGAGTGATATAATGTCACCATGCATTTCCCTCCCAGGGGTGGTGATTACCAAGTAAGTACAGAAACAACTGGTCCTCAGAGACCTGAAAGGGTGATAATGGGACAAGTCCTCAGTCATGCTCCAGACTGGCTGGTGTAAGATAATAAAGGGCCCCACTGTCCACCGGAGCTGACTATGAACTTCCTAACAGCTTCTAGTTGCAAGAAACAATTAAAAACAAAATTTTACACAAGACAATCAGCAAGGCCTTTGGTACTCCCTTTACAATGCGACATACCTTAAGCAGCATTTTTAAAAGCATCACGCATTATTCATTAAGTTAAACTGTAAATGACTCGATTTTCTCTAATCACAATAAATATAGACAAGATGTCATCTCAATACTAGCATAGCTCATAGACCCATACTTTTAAAATCTGATCTTTGTTTCCTGAGACAACACACCATTAGCTTTGAAATCTTTAATCCATTTAAAGTCTTTCTCTTTTTAACAGGATTGCAGAAATACTTTTTAAATGCCACTTTATCTCCAGGGAAAAATCTGCAGAAGATTTTATCCATGAAGCAAATGACA
This sequence comes from Micronycteris hirsuta, assembly GCA_004026765.1. Classification (NCBI taxonomy): domain Eukaryota; kingdom Metazoa; phylum Chordata; class Mammalia; order Chiroptera; family Phyllostomidae; genus Micronycteris; species Micronycteris hirsuta. The sequence goes on from PVJI01003275.1 coordinate 119,998, forward strand.
GATGATTAAAATATTCTCATCTCAAATTCCATACCTACATTTTCTCTCCAATTGTCAATCCCTTTTTAATTTGCTGTGAATGGCACTGTCAGTCTGTTTTGGAAGCTATTATAATTCAAGATTTCATTATCTCTCTTCTTCAACCTCTGAATGGCCTGTCACTTGTTATATCCATCATAAAAAGCTAGCCAAGTACACTTCTGATTTCCAGCTATCAATTTACAGAGGCGTTGAATTGTGCACATTCTTCTTCGTGTCTTCCCTCAATGTTCCCATTTTAATTTCTTTTTAGATACAAAGAACAGTGCATTTTAATTTGCATTCCCCACTACATAATAAGAAATATAGCAATGATTAGACCTTTAACAATTCCCTGAATTTCTTGTTCAATAATAGTCTAAAAAAGTTCAAAGAATATATTTTATTAAAAACACAGCTGCTAATGAAATATAAAAAAATGAACAGAAATCAAGAAAATTTAATTAATATAACTTACAATATTTGACCTCCCCTTTAAGAAAAAGCACTGAGAAATATATGTTAGGTCCTATAAGTTATGGGAAAATCTGTGTATTCCTTAGTGAGTTATATGCATAATAAACAGAGTGCCAGGATATGGGTGACACATATGGACATCATCCTTATTAGATGAGAAAGATAGGTACAATACCAAGATTAACCATAGATTTTTAAACACTTTTCTAAGTACACGTGACTCATTGAATATCCTTCATGAGGCTCCTAGGAGTTAACAGACTTTCCATGAACTATTCCTTATACATTTGGCCAAATATGCAACATTATGAGATAAACTATGTAATTAAATAAAGTACAAGAGACATACAGTAAAACATTAAGAGTCATGCGACATTTTATGCCCTAACTTTGGCTGAACTGGTAACATCTGTCACGGCTGGGATGAAGTGTGAAGGATGTCACTATTGGACGGTATACTAGGTGGCTCTGGGGCGGCAAATCTATTGAAATGCCACACAGGGCCATGGAAGCAACTAGCAGTGAGTTTTCACACAGTACAGAAATGTGGGTCTGCTGGGTCAAAGGAACTACAGAAGAGAAGAGCCCAACAGCAAATTTCTAAGTATCCCAAGAGGAAGAGTCAGCATAATTATCTGCAAGATCCATCATGTTCCTAGCACTACCCTCAGCAACCCTGCCCACCTACCATCCCCTTTCTTCCCTTCCCCTCCTTGCTTCCACTTGGTGGGGTAAAACTCACATAGCAGTTTGCAAATGTCCCGCCCCCTTCACCCCTGCTCCACTGTGGGCTTCCATTACCTCTAATCTAGGGTAGGGAAGAAGTAACACTAACTAAAATTTGAGATTTTTTATTATAACATGGGAGCAGATATTTAATTTCTGAATTGAAACTTTCTTTTCTTTTTTTTGGTGACTGTTTTTATGACTAAAAGTGAACAGGCCATTTTGTCATTTTAGAGTCACCAGGTAAGTAATTGTTAGCCACATTTATTCACTGAAAAAGTTTGAGTCTAACAATGTAAAATAAGGGTTTTACAACAAACCACATGTCACCCTCATGCAGTAAAGTGGTTCATATAGAAAACACAATGAATTATGAATTTTATCAAATGTATGGTGTCCACTTGCTGATTATTTACCTGGTAAATAAATATGAAAAACATTGGGTAAAACAACTTAAATTTTGTTTATTTCTAGCAGAATTTTTCTGAGCTGTTGAAGGGAATGTGTATTATGAATCTCCAAAGAGAGAGCTATCAATTACAACATTTCCCAAATTTAGTTGGCCAGCAAACCATTATCCCACTTAAGAATCTTGATATAAATGTATTACCTCTAGAAACATTTAGAAAATGTGGCGTGCCCTAAGTAAGACTTCACATGTAGGTGACACAGAAGATAGACCAACCACCATAATAGATGCCTACATAAGAGCTAAGTGGACATCGTGAAAGAAGCTATTTTAAAAGCTAATTTACAATTTTATTTTCAATGTGATCAAAGGTGTTTTACAATTCTATATATTATTATGGATTAAAATATCTCAAGTTTCAGTTAAGGAACTGGGATGCTTCACAAATTCACCCAGGGGGAGAGTATTCTAAAATGTGATCAATTCGTGATGTGCACCAGTCAGTATTATCTGCATTGACTGGGGAAACCAACCAACCAACCTGTCAGCGTGACTCCAGCACCATGCACACGGCACTGTGACTGAATGAGCAGACAATCCACCAGGTTGTTACCGTATTTTTTTTTCCCTCTTAACTTCAGTAACTATACATTTTAATCTCTACATCTGCAGAGCCTATATAGTCACCAAATAACTTAGGGAATTCTCCATGAAAATGATCAAACTGGTTATGGTTGCTATTTATGCCTATAATTGCAAATTAATTATCTTTCCAATCAAGCCTATATATCTATTGAATTGGATGAGCACTGAACCCCAATCACTTCAAAGGGAAGTGCAAAAACAGAGATTCTGAATTAAAGTGCAGAAAAGGAACTTGCAAATCTAAATTTAGCAAACAAATATTTCTAAGCCATATATTTCATACAACGTGTGAAATATGTAACAACTTTTTCATAGCTTGTTTTATATTTATTCTTTTAAGTTACAGTGTAAGCCTGTAGTATTTTTCCTCTGGAAATAAATTTGTGCTTTAGTCAGCTCAGGCAGCCATACCAAAATACTTTAGACTGGGTAGTTAAACAACAGAAATGTATTCTCTCACAGTTCTGGAGGCTGGGAAAGCCGAGATCACAGTGGCTGCCTATTTAGTTTCTATTGAAAGATTTCTCCCTGTCTTGCAGACACCTGCCTTCTCACACTATCCCTCACCTGGTCTTTCCTCCTGTGTACAAGTGTGTGGACCCCTGCTAATAATACCACCAGATTCTGGCCCTGACCTATGACCTCACTTTACCTTTACCTAACTACTGCCCCCTTTCTCCAAATGCAATTACATTGGGGGTTAGAGTTTCAATGTGACTTTTGTGGGGAAAATTCAGTCCATAGCTACTTATAAAACATATAAACCTTATTACTAATTACTCTATTACTCTGCAATCCTAAATGAATTAAAGAACCATTATCTATAAGATTATATGAATATTTTATCTTTAGTAATTAGACTTACTTGTGTTCAACATGTTCCTATCAAAAAATGAATACTGTATCACTCCCTATGAAATGTATGTATTACAGAAACATCATTAGAAACATTGGAAGTAAGTACAATCTTCACCTCACAGAAGGATTTGCTTCTCTTTGGACCATTCTCATTAACTATGATCAAATTACCCCAGCCTAAAATCTATATTTTGTACCTCAGGCTTGCCCCTATGTATTTTTTATGATGCTCTTACTATTTTATTGCCCTACGTCTAATGAGGAGTAATGTTAATTATTTAAGCTAATTCTTTTTTTTCCCACAAGAGATCATTACTTTGTTACAGAATCAATTGTACTTCCTTAAGTGTTCCCTTTCTTAGTACTTATAAGATTTCTGGTTTCATGACTCAGAATCAATGCTTTATATTTGAAATAGCATGTTAATAAGAAGGGAAAGCTGCTTTGCTACTTTGTTATATTATAACATGATAACATTTTGCTGACAGTTTTAAAGTATTCACTTTTTTAGTAAACATACAACTCCATAGCATGGAATGGGGCACCCTTCAGAATTGCAGAACTTTTTCTTTTTGATAAATTATCTGGTTAAAAAATGAACATGAAATTTAAGAATGTATTACTACTAAAAACATTTTGTATCACTGTGTCATGATCCAAATTAATATTTGTGATAAATATCAACACAGAATACAACTACTCTGAAAAGCATAGCAGGTTGGGGCTGGGGGAGGGATTTCTCAGCTCTCCTTATCATTAGAGTAGTTTTTGTGATTGATAGTGGTATTTTACTGAGTTTTTCATTAAAAATGGGTTTATAACTATATTGAGCGCTTAATCTGCATCAATTGGTATGGAATATAACATTATTTGGCATCTAAAATATTCAATTTTTAAGTCATTTACTTTGTTATCAAGATTATTCTTTCACTGTTTTTTTTTCTTTCATTGTGTCTTCACTTGGCAAACTTTTTAAAAAAGTTTTCACTATGATTTCACAAGTAAGACCAACCAATAGCTATCTATGTTTTTCCCCCTTCTTTTATAAACTATATCTATTCTTTGCATAAGAAGTGATATGAGTTGATAAACTTGTCACATTTTTGTGTCCTAGTAAAATTTTCAAAACTTAAGTTTTTAGTCCCTAGAAAATTTTATAGCCCCTAGAAATCTTTTAGTCCCTAGAAAAATCACTCAGCATAAAGTATTTTCTTTGGCCAGAAGTCTGAAAGTTTCCAAATTATTTTGTGATTACTGACCTAGTGACTCAATTTTGATTATATTTTATAATAAATTATCCATTTTCTCATATATCACTTTATTATAAAATTATATATAGTGTTATTTTATTATTTTAATCTCTATTTTATCTGGAGTTAAACTTCTGATATGTAATATTTCTTTCTCATTTTCTAACAGTCTTGGTAAATGTTTGTGTATATTTTAAAAGCCTCTGATTTTTATTGCTAAAGTGTACTTTAACACATTTTATTATTTTGAATTTTTAAAGTTTGCATATTTATCAAAGTTCAATGAAATATAATTAAACTCAGGCTACCACAGTAGAGATAAAAGCTACAATTGTGAGTATGCAACACAATTTATTCTCAGATACTAATATCATTAATTACTGTATTATTTATTTGTATTACAACTGGAAACCTAGTTTTGCCTACCACTGTGTTTTGTGAGAGAAATAACACGTTGGAAAATTGGGTTATTCCTATGGAAGTTTGCTATCTTCTCCTCAGACACTGCCACTGCTTCTCAAAGCGCCCTGCATTTCATTTTAGACACCTACAGAACCAAGTGTAGGAACAGAAACATACAATGTTATAGCTGGAAAAAAATTTGCAGTAAATAAACCCAATTTATTTTCAAAATTATATACACTGACAAAACATTGCTTAAAAGGTAATATTCACTGTTGATAATGTTGGTGTTAGAAGGGCTAATTCATTGCTAGTATAAACCTCAGTAGGCACTGAACTGCAATATTAATAAAATTCATCAATAGCTATGCCCTTCTAAGATGAAGCCTTATATTTTATCATAGGAAATAATTAAAAGATACAGAGATTTATTTATTCAGCATGATAAAATGATAATATAAATGTAAATTAACTATGGAACATATAATATTAAAGTGTTATTTTCAAAAAAGTATTGTTAAATATATAATAAAGCTCCTGGTTAGTTAAAATGTCAGGTATAAACTTTATATTCATTAACTCATTTTTGTGGTGTGTCAATAGTAGTATATCCAGTTAGCGTACTACATATTTACTACCAGCATATTCAGTGAATACATAGTTATAGTATTAGTATTACTGTAATTTGACATATTTTCCTTTATACTATTTTGTATCTCAGAAAGCCATGTTTTCTTATTACAATAAGAAAAATGATGTTAACATATTTAAATCAGAGCAATTTCAAAATTCATAAGATGTTTATCAGGAAATTACATATTATTTAGACTAAGATTCTGATATGTAGAACTCAATCACCATTCTTTTTTTTTAAAGATTTTATTTACTTATTTTTAGAGAAATGGGAAGGGAGGGAGAAAGAGGGAGAGAAACATCAATGTGTGGTTGCCTCTCGCATGCCTTCTACTATGGACCTGGCCCACAACCCAGGCATGTGCCCTGACCGAAAATCAAACCAGCGACCGTGGGTTCACAGGCTGGCACTCAATCCACTGAGCCACACCAGCCAGTGCTCAAACAATATTCTTATTAAAAAAAAAAAAAAAGCAGAACATAGCATTAGTTCAAGAGTACCTGTTTTGCACAGAAAACAACAAGCAAAACACTACCTTTGTAACAGGGTGCAGCCAAGAGGGGGGCCCTAAATAGGGATTTGTAATGGAGTCCAGAACTCAGGGTGGCCAGGAAATATTAGAAAAATATATAGGATGCCCTCACCCCCACAAGTCTGAACTGGGGGGGGATGGGACTCCTGGAGCAGGGCCATTCAGAGCTGTTTTGTATAGCAGCAGCTTTGCAGCTAACCTCTCGCACGGTCATTTAACATATCTATAGCCTTTAACTGGTTTTATAGATATGTTAAATAGCTGTGGCTGTGCTTTGAGCCAGGGGGATGGAAGTGACTGCCACCCAAGATGTAACTTGGCAAAGGGGAGAAGGGAGGGGAGGAACACAGGGCTTTTGGCGAGAAGGGAGAGCCCCTCAGCTTTGGGGCTCCCTTTGCCATGCAGCTTAGGAAGCTGGGAAACAAGATGTAGCAGAGATGCAGAGCTCTCTCTTAGCAGTTCAGAAGAATGCAGGAGAGGTGCTGCAGGAAGGAAGAACAGGACCACAAGGCTTTGAAGGAGTGGGGATCCCTCTGCCTTGGTGAGAGGGAGGACCACGTGGCTTTGGGTTGCTCCTTTTGTCACGAGGCTTAGGAAGCAGGACAGACTTTGCCTGGAAGAAAGGGGGTGAAAGGACTCTTGCTGGTGGGCCATGAGAAGGTGCCACATGGCTTTGGATTAACTGAAGATTGTGCTGGCGACATAGCAGATGGTGTCGGAACCGAGCGGCTGCCTGAATCACGGACTTCTACTTCTTTTCCTGAGATACGGTACCCTGGACTGGGCAGAGGGAAGAAGGAAGGACTGTGTGCATTTGTGGGTATTCTAAAGAACTTTAGTATTTTAAAGAAGACATTAAGTCATTACTCCAAGCCTGTATAACTTGTAAATAAATAATTCCTTTCCTTTTCACCAGTCTGTGGCATTGAGAGACATCTTTCCTTTGGCGGTGAGCATTAACAAACCTAGTACAGGGTGGGGGTACCCCAGGAACACAAAGGGGGTTCCTTTTGGTAACAGTATATCATTTACTGCCCCCACTCTGTTCTGTAACACCATGAACACATATAAGCATTGTTACGGGAAAATGAAGCGACCAAACTCCTGATGAGAGGTGTAAGTCACAGACCCTTTATTACGCATGTGGACCCTAGGGAGAAATCTCCAAATCTAGGGCCCCGAACCAAGGAAGGGACTGGCTTATATATGTTCAGGCAGTGACGAGAAACTATGTGGCAGAAGATTACAGGAGCCAGGAACGGAAGTCAGGTCTAGCTATCCTTATTTGGGAGACAAAGAAAAGGCACATGAGCTTGGGATGAAGGTCACAGAGTACAAACAAGG
>PVJI01003276.1:0-127369 GCA_004026765.1 Micronycteris hirsuta
ACACACACACACACAAATAATTTTTTGGTATATACTAAGATTGGATTAATTAATTTATGTGTAGACACTTAAAAATTGTTAGGGTGACATTTTAGAATAAGTAAGAACTCTTTTATGTAGCCAGTCTGTCAAAATTATTATGCTTAACTGGGCTTAGTAAAACTTGGGCAAGCCTTCCATGAAACACAGTTACTATTTGTTGAATTCATTTTTCATCAAAATGTTAAGTTGAAATGCAAAAGAGATTTGATACAGCATTTTGACATTTTGACATTTTAAAGTAATTTCATTAGATCATCAAGCTATGAATTATTGAAGATTGTTCTACTATAAACAGTTTTTTCCATTATCTTTCTTTGATTTAGAAACAAGTTGCATGCCACTTGCCTGGAAGAAGATAAATGTGTGGTGCGCTAAAATATACAAAGATTTTGGCACTATGTTTTCTCTCTTTTTATTAATGAATGCTTTTGTTTAGTCTTACGTCAGATGAATAGGGCGAACTTATGTTTTGAATAGCTAAAGCCAGGAACAAAATTCTCTAACAGTGTTGACAAAATTCACTTGAAACGTCTCATCTCAGTCAGGGTGAGTCATTTTCAATCTATTTCCACCCCAGCACACCCAAGGTGGAAGCAGTCTCCAGCTCAGCTGTAGTGGCTCCCCAGGACAGTGACTCCAGTAACTTCCTGAGGGGACAGTTTTGTCACTGCCCTGTCTCCAGTGTTAGCACACTGAAGGTGTCCGAGAATCCACTGTCGATTAATTGGCTGATTGTCAGTGGAGGGTAAGGTAGAGATGTTTGACAAGGCCCTCGCCGGGATTTTATACTTTCAGGTCCCCACTCTCTGGCATTTCTCACCCCGTGAGGCAATTCATCGTGAAAACAATTCAGTACTGCATAAACGAAGACTAAGAATCCACCTTTTCCAACGTGCTTATCTGTGCTGCCCAGAAAGATGGTTTCTTTAGAAGTTCTAGCAAACCTGCATAAATATGCCCTGAGATGTGGCTTTTATTCTTACAGTTTAAAAGTTGCATGAATTATAACTCAAAATGCAGAAACATTCTGTTTTAGTGTGAAGAAAAGGTATGTCTCAAGGTCAAGGTACCCACTGTTGCCTTTTCAGGAGGCGGTCAGGATGATGGCTGGCTGCCCACACACTGGGAGCCAGTTTTGTGGTGTGACTGCCATGTTCCAGGATCCGCCTGGCATTAAAGGCTGGATGCCCGAATTTATTAGTAAACCTAGAGGGATTGAGCGTCCAGGGATGGTGGGTTCATGCCAGCCTCACAAGAAACCAAGGTTTGAACCAAAACATTCATTTACTCTTTTCCAATAAAAGCTGTACTTTTCAAGTGTACTGGGATTTGCCAGCTAAGGCATTGCCTTCCTTGCGTGCTCATCTGTGGGAAAGCCAGCTGATCGTGGGACAGTTGCGGAGTGAGCGTGGAGTCTGTGAAGGGAGTTGGCTGGTGCTCTTACTGTCTGATGGCCTCAAGCCTGGTGCCCCTGCACCCGTCTTGACTGTAGAGAGGGAAGTTCTGTGTGTCCCACAAACTCCCTCCCTTCTGACAGGGTCCAGGCCACCCTGCCGAACTGTCTTTCCAGACACTGCTTTGGTAGAGATGAAGTATAGGCTTTTTGTAAAAGTGAATGTGATGGATGGTATCGCTCTCCATGAGTGGCCATCCCAGCCTCCTCTCTTAGATTTGGGTCGTCATAGGCTTAGACCTTTTCTGCTGGTGGCTCATCCCTGTCACCCGCATTCGATGTCCCCTACTGCAGTCTTAGAGTTTGTCCCTTCGGTTTGGTTCAGGAGCCAGCATGCTTTCTCTTGTCCTGCTTCCAGATGCCTTTGTGTCTGTTCCTGAAATAACTTCCCCAAAACTAACCTCCTACAGATTACTTTTGGCGTCTCATTTGATAGGGGTATTTGACGTTTCACTGGCATTAAGTAGAGTATTTTAGAGTTCTCTTTTATTTTATTTACCTCTATCATTAATAAGTACTAAGCTATAATTATATACTTTGAGGTTTTTAATTTTTAATAGATGAGTCTTTTGAATCCAAAAAAATAATAACATATCTATTTAAGGGGGAAATTGTCTCACTCTTACCAAACTTGTTTTTTTCCTTTAAGAAACTGCTATTCTAAATCTGAAGAGGAAATGTACTCTATATCTAAAAACAGAGAGAAGTGAAATACCAAAGGAGGAGGTCAAAAACAATATATTGTTTACAATAAATAAGCAATATTTATACATTTAGCAACTTGTAAAATATAATTTCCTCTCAAGTTAATCTATAAGAATGATTAAAAAGACTAAAAAGAGACTAAACTATTGGGTTTAATATCATTTTAGCATCTCAAAACAAGTCAATAAAAACTGAACTCATAGAGCTACTTACTATCTGCTCATTTCTCTGTTAAAGGGTAGTATGTAGCCAATTTTGCTTTTTGGTTTTATTTCGAACAAAGAAATACAAGCCAAGAGGGCAGTGATTAAATATCCACACGTGCATAACTTTAAAAGTAATATAAATATGTTCATTCTTAAAATTAAATTTTTCAAAACTATTGTTCATTACCTAACAAAATTGATTTTTTTTAGGATAGAATTTCTTTTTGCAATTAATTTCAGCTGCTGGTGATGTCACCTTTGTCCTGTATTTCATAATATTTGTGTGTACTGTTTCCCACCTTAGTTCCAGTGGGTATTCTGCCTAGAAACCTTATGTTCAGATCACTCATGTCAGGTAATAATAAGGTGGCTTTGAGTAGAGTGAAACCCTATTAACAGCTAAGAAACACTAGTAACTGATGTTAGCAGAGATAGGATTTTTAGGCTAATGCTTGGATCTAGCCTTCACATACACTAAATCAGAATACACACCGTAAAGATCTGTGCGGTTCCGACGGCAGGAAGACTGTGTGTGGCGAGCCGTGGCACTTAGAGAACTGCACAGGAACTTTGAAGAGGAGTTCAGCACGACGGCGCATGGATGGGTCCAGACTGAGGCTCGGAAGAAGCAGGGAGGTTGAACGTGCACTGTGGCGCGAGTCCGTTCCGTTCTGATAGCGCCCTGCATCCAAATGGGGGCAGGGCTGGTCTAGGATGTACTTTCAGGTAGGAGGCTGTTTCTTTCAGGACCATTTCTTTTTGTAGATCCTTGGAATTTTCTTTAAAAGTTGAAAGAGTGAAAAATGTCGTGTTAAAAAACATTTTGTGACCTAGTTTTGGGCTGAGAATACTTTTGTACTAGCGAAATATACAAGAGATTGAGGCTTTGCTCTAATACTTAAATGAATTTAAATGTATACTGAATGTAAACTGCTTTCAAAGCTGTGCATCACAAGTTAATAGATTCTGGACCTTGTTTTCCCTACCATGAGCCAGACATTCCTTGGGTTTAAGGGTAGGTTTAAATTAAAGAGTAGCAAATTGCTTCCCTCTTTGGAAATAAGCAAAAATACCGTCTGATAATAAAATATTTCTTTAACATGTAGAGACGCTTACTGAGGAAGGACAACGTGAGGGAAAAAATGGGGGTAACTTATTTAGTGGTGTGCTTTTTAGGAAATGGAATATGTTTAATAATAAAATGAAATTGCCTTATTATACCATGTGATTTGAAAATAATGAGACAGAGAAAAAAGTGAAAAACATCCTATTAGAACATATTTATATGAACAAATAAATCTTGTCCTGTCGGGGAGGGAGCCCAGTTTTTCTAACTCTACTGTAATTGAGCAAAACATTTTCTGACTCTTTTGAAATTATCTTCAGAAGTGTTTTATGAGCCAAACCCCAAAGTCAACATCTTTACTTTATTATCACACCTCTTTTTGGACCCAAAAGAGTATTACTCAGCCTAATCCCCCACTTTATTTATCAGAGTTGGCCAGGCTATTTCTAAAAATACAGCGTACTCTTGTGGGCCGATCAGATGCTTTTATTTGTTTGTTTGTTTGTTTGTTTGTTTATTCGTTCAGCGATCGTGGCCGAGTGCCTCCGGTGAGTCAGGTATGTTGCGGTAACACGTCAGAGTCTTGGCTCTGGAAGTGGGAGGACAGAGGGAGGAAAGTGAGGATCACAGAGGATGCCCCCCCTGAGCAGTCTGCATCAGATGAGCAGAGGAGGCGCCAGAGACAAGGAGAGCTTTTCTAGGCAGGGGGCAGCTTGTGTCAAGGCATAGCACAGAAACTATGCACATTTCAGGAACTGCACATACTTTCAGGATAGAGAGAAACTAGTTAAATGAAGAAAATGGAATAGTAATTGGGGTCAAGATCAGGAGGATCCTAATAAGCCGTGGAATGGAGAATACAGTAAGAGTGAGAGTTCTCGTGCCTCATTATCTGAGCTTGAATCCTGGCTCCTTCGTTTACAGGCTTTCTGATGCTGGGCGTTCTACTCATCTTCGACGCCTTAGTTCTTTTCATCTGTGAAGGAGATGATGATACTTGCCTTAGAGGATTGAGAGGTTGAAATACGTAAACACAGATAAAGTTCTTAGCACCATGCCTGGGACACCATACGCACCCAATTAAATATTGGCTTTTTGTACTGCTACTTTGTCCTGTGTTTAGTTGTTTTTGATGCTATTGTAAAAGGAATTGTTTTCTTAATTCCCTTGTATTTTCGTGACATCATTTTCCTCAGCTATTTTTCCCCCACCTCTCTGATTCATTCAGGGATGCTTTTTGTGTGTGTGTGTGTGTATGTGGTTTTATTTATTTATTCTTAGAGAGAGGAGAAGGAAGGGAGAAAAACATCAATGTGTGAGAGAAACATCAGGAAGTTGCCTAGACCAAACCTGCAACCCAAGCATGTGCCATAACTGGGATTTGAACCAGCGAGGTCTTGCTTTGTGGGATGATGCCCAACCAACTGAGCTGCACCAGTCAGGGCAGGGATGCTATTTTTGTTTCATGTTCCAGCCCCCAAGATCCTGCCTTCTTTGCATTCTGATAGCTTCCCAAACTATTACTTGACCTGTGTCCAAAGCTCCAAGTATTAGTTTACAGTTGTTCACTGGACATTATTACCACCCGAAGGTCACAAATATCTCAAGTTCATCTCTTCTGGAGTGAACTCATTAATTACTCTTCAAATCTCCTTTTCCCCTATTATTCTACTATTTGGAAATAGTACCATTATTTACCTGGTTGCTTAAACCAGAACTTGAAAATCATTCTAACCTTCTTCTCGTTCTTCAACTGTAATATCCTAGTTGGTCACCAAATCCTATGGGTTCCACCTTCTAGATATTCCACCTTCTAGACATCACTATGGAAATATAAATTGATACAATAATCTTTAAGGCCATTTGGATTAATAACTTTTTAAAAGTGTACATAATTGTATTCAGAAAAAGTATACACCTTTTGATTTCTTCAATGCCACTTACAGGAATTTATTATAGAGTGGTGAGCCAGTGCTATAAGAACAGAGAAGTGGTGTAATAAATTACATAGATAACATAGTTTAGTACAATTTAAAAGTGGTTTTATACACACACACACACACACAGAAAGAAAGGCTTGTGACAGCATTTGATGCATTGTTAATTTTTTAAAAAATTTTATTTATTTGCTTTTAGAGAGAGGGGAAGGGCGGGACAGAAACACTGATGCTAGAGAGAAACATGGCTCGGTTGCCTTTTCCATGTGCCCCAGCCGTAGACCGGCCTACAACCCAGGCATGTGCTCCTACTGGAAATTGAACTGGCTACCCTTCACTCTGTGGGACAGCACCCAACCAACTGAGCCACACCAGCCAGGGTGCATTGTTAAATTTTCTAAATTGTAAAACATTGTGTAAAGTATGATTCTGTCATTTGTTTAACAAAAGTAGAAAAGAAGCTCTAAGAGAGCAGGGATCTTAGCTCATTGGCCTTAATATCCCCTGTAGAACGTAGGTGTTCAGAAAATGTCGGTTGTATTTGTTTTTCTCTGCTACTTCTATTTTTGTAATCTATCTGTATTTCTTACCTGGACTTTCACAGACACTTCTTACCCGTTTTCCTCACTCTTGATTTTATTCCCTTAGAGTCCAATTTCTAGTCTGCAGTCGGAGTGATATTTCCAAGTGTTAAAACTGGCCATGGTATTGCTCACTGCGAAGTCCTTTGGTTCTCCCCCAGTGCCCATAAGATAATTTCCAGACTTCTTAGCCCAGATTACCAAACTCTTCTCAATTTCACTTCTGTGTACTTTTCCAGCTCTTCTCTTGCTATTTTCCAAGATAATCACTAAGTCATGCCAAACTATCCACAGTTCCCTAAATATGAATTTCCTGCATACCTACATACCTTTAGACATGCTGTTTCTTATACCTGGACTGGACTAAATTTCCTTTATTTATTCGGCGAACTCCAGATCATCCTTTGAGACTCATCTCTCCAGCCACTTCCTTCTACACACATCTGAGGGCCTCCTCTTTGGAGCCATAACCTCCTGAACTTTTTTACAACCCTTAATGTATGTAGAATAGATAACCCTATTGAGAGTTGGTGAGGGCGGGGACTGTATATTCTGTCTTCAACTCATTATCTTACAGCCAAATGGACTTCTTGGATATCTCCGTCTCAGGGCTTCCCAGTGTTGGTCTGAGGCCTGGTACCAATTTTCCATCATCTATGATGAAATTAGAAAAATAAGGGCCTGTGGTGAATTTTTCAAAAAGCTAAATCTATTTACAGTTTGGGTGTTAAAATGTGCTTTCTTTATGAAATGGTACTTGACAGTAGACGTGTAGGGTAGGGCATATTTACGTCTTTCATTGGCAGTGTTCTGTCAGAGCCCTACATCTGTTGGACATTTTATAGGTTTCTGCAAACTAAAGGGCTGGGAACACTGCTGTATCTCATGGGGTGGCACCAAGTCCCCAAAGTCAAAGCCTGTGAGTCATCCTTGGCTGCTCCTCCTTCCTCATCCCTCCACCCCCGCCACATTCAGACACTTAGCAAGTCCTGCCAATTCAACCTCCTAAATATTTCTGGAATCTGCACTCTCCTCTCCATCCTTGCTGCCAATTCCTTAGGACAGGCCCTCTTTATTTTCCTGCAGCAACAGTCTCCTTACTGGTCGTCTTGCCACCGTTCCCCTCTTATCCATACCCATCAGAGTGAGCTATTTAAAAATCAAAAGTAGGTGCCCATTTCCCGCAGGATGAAAGTTCCTTACAGGATACAAAGTTTCTCTCCAGTATTTCTTGCTGTCCCTTGTTCACACGTTCTCTTGGTATTGAGTGCCTTGTCTTTGCCAGTGGCTTGGGTAATTCCTCATGGTCTAAGATAGTTCAGTTGTCACTTCCTCTACAAATGTTTTCCTGCAGTTTTGGGTTAAGAGCCTCTCTTTGTTACTCTTAAAATATCTTTACTTTGGCATTTCCAGATTAGTTGATATTCATCTTTTTATGTCTGCCTTCCAGCTAGACTCTGAGCAACTTAAGACAATATATTTTACCCTTTGATCTTTCTATTTTTAGCACTCATACAATGCAAGGGAATAACAAATATTTAATAAGTAGTTTTTTGGCTAAAAGCATTTGTTCAGTGTTATAATTAGATGTGTGCTCTAGATGGTTCGTTGACGAGAGGGAGCCATGAGGACAGAGAGTATCCACGAGGCAGGGAGACAGGATAGAGGCCCTCTGTCAAAGTCTGGGAAAGAGAGATGAGTACCTGAACTCAAGAAGTGGAAGTAGACAGAGAAGCACTTTGGTGATGGATTGGAGATTAGTTGGAGGCATGGAGAAATGGAAGAATCTAGGATTGCTGGAAGGTTTCTGGACTTAGGAAATTGGTTGGATGGTGGTATGATTCACCAAGGAGATGAGCTGTGTTCTAGACATTTGAAATTGAGGGGTTCAGAACATTGGAGTTGTCCAAGAGGTAACTGGGTGTGTCTCTAGGAGAGACAGATAGTAATTCACCATCTTTAGGTGCTTTCTGAAGCCATGGCTGTGAAGGAGACAGTTATCACTTGTTGTTTGGTATGTTGTGTTGGTGGTGGTAAGAGGAGAACAGGTGCATTGGGTGCTAAGAGAACAGGACCATGAAATTCTAAATGTAGAAGGTGCAGGTGGAGGAGACAGAAGTCTGTCAAGGTTGCTAATTGAAATCCTGGTTCTGTGTCTTATGAGCCCTGTCATTCTTGTCAAATTACCCTCTGAATCTCAGCTTCTTCACCTGTAAAATGAGAATAATAGCACCACTCAATAGGGATGTTGAAAGAATTCAATGAGTGCGCATATGTACAGTCCCTGGTGCAGTCTCAGGCTCACACTAAACTCCTAGATGTTAGATTAGAGAGAAGGTTCAAGAAAATATTTCTCAGGACATGAATTTCTTAGTGATTACACTGGAGATGACAATTAACATCTTAAACTTAACCAGTCTAGTGTGAAGTAATACAACTTTTTGTAGTCTATAAAAACTTTTTTCCTGTACAGCTCTGCCCCTCCTCCTTCATGTTGTTATTACCGCAAATGACATCTTTATACACTGTGTGGCCGTTAGCATAGGTTTATTACTGTCATGTGCATTTGTCTTTTTAATCACACCAGGAAAAAGAGTTCTAAACCAAATATAATAATATTAGCTTTTATATTTACCAATGAAGTTAACTTTGCCAGTGTTTTTTATTTCTTCATATGGTTTTGAGTTACTGTCTCATGTCCTTTTATTTCAATCTAGAGGACTTCCCTTAGCATTTCTCCTTTTAGCAAGATGTACTGACAACAAACTCCCTCAACTTCCGTTTACCTGGGAATGTCTTGATTTCACCTTCATTTTTGAAAGATCTGTTTTCTGGCCATATAGAATTCTTGGTTTTCTGTTCAGCACTTCCAATTTGTCATCCCACTGCCTTCTGCCCTCTGGTTTCTGATGAGAAGTCGGCAGTTACTTTGAGTTTCCTTTGTAGGTGATGACTTGCTTATCTCTTGCTGCTTTCAAGATTCTTTACTTTTTGACAGTTTGATTTATGTCTCAGTGTGGATCTCCTTGCCTTACGGTCATCTGTCTAGAAAGTACTCAAATAAAGGATCACAGTAACAGTGCTGAGTTAAACTATTACAATTTAATGATAATAATAATGAACATGAATCCTGCAGCAGTAGAACATAATCAGTATATTATGCTTAAAACATCAAAAAATGTTTAATGCATGCTGCAAACAATTCCATTTAAAACTTTATTAGTTTTTCTTTTTTAATTAAATGTATTGGGATAACATTGGTTAATAACATTATATAATTTTCAGGTGCACAAGATTATAATTTGAGATCTGTGTACTTTACTGCATGCTTCCCTCCTGAAGTCTAGTTTCCTTCCATCACCATATATGTGACCCTGTTTACGTGCTTTGTTCTCCCACTGCCTGCCTTCCCCTCTGGTAACACCTCTGTTTATAACAGTGAGTTTGTTTTTGTTTGAAAAACTCCATTTTTCAAAAGTAGTTTAAGGACTTAAGATGGGCAAGATGAAGGTATTGTTCACTTTTGTGAAACACCTAGTTGAAGAACAGATTCCCAATATGAGTCGTCCTTCGGTTTTTTGCAAAAGAAAAATTCTGCCTTGGAGAAGTTACAGTTGTGGCTACATTTACAAATTGTTACCTGCTTTAGTTCTTAATCACTCTTAGCACTGAAATATTAACCTTGTTATGTGAAATATTCCTAGAAGATCAAACTCTAAAGTAAAATTTATATGTAGACATATTAAAATCATAACTTAGTATTTATATGTTTTTACATCTGAACAAAGCAAGCTAATTTCAGATCCTTGAGTTTCTAGTCGATAGAGATACCAGTTCTTTTAACTTTTCCAATTGGGTTTTCTTTTAATAGTTTCTGGTGGTGGTCTTAACAAAATAGTTCCTGGAAATTTTGCTGGAATAAATCTTATTTGAAAATATAAGGTGTTAGATGTTAATTTTTATAATGAATTTTTTAAAAACCATGCTTTGGTTATTTTGGTTACTTATGCCTTCTTGTATTAGAAAGAACATTGAATTTTTAAGCCATGAGACCTATGTATCTTATTTTTTTATTTAGCTTTGCCATTGTGTACTTGTTGACCTGTGTTTCCTCTTTTTTAAAACAGTTGTATAGAACCAAATAATCTCTAAAGCCTTCTCCATACTTACACAGTTCCATAATTATACCACACAGGACTTTTTGGGATCTCGTATGATAACCATTAGAACTTAGGGTAGTTTGAAGACTTGGTGAGCTGTCATTGTTTCTCTTGTGTTTCATCATAATTCCGTTACTTTTGACCTGACTACTAGCCAGATACCATAAAAATGACTTTATATTTTCCATATTCTATTTTATGGCATTAACCCATATTGGGGGAGGATTAAAATCACCTACCTTTAATGAGACAGTAACACATGTATATTATTTTTTTCTCCTAAAACAAAATTAAGCACTTAAGTTGTTAACATTTAATTTTAAAAGCCACCTTTCCAGGATTGTTGATAAGGATTTTCTCAATAACTCAGAGGAGCAGATTGAAGAAAAGTATATTAATAATCTTGAATGAGAAAATAAGCTCTTACAATTCTTGTTTTTAAAATGGTGATTTCTTTTTCTTACTAAAAATAAATTCTCATTGTAGAAAGTTCAGATGAGCAAATAGGAGAACACACAGAAAACACAATTCCATAATCTCGTTACTTAGAAATAACCAGTATTAGCACCTTGATTTATCTCTCCACCATTTTGTATGTGGACCATACTGTACATACTCTTTGGAACCTGCATTTTCTTTTTATAATATATTATGAATGCCTTCCCATCTTTCCATGTTCAATAAATATGAACCTCTGTCATTTCTTTAAGAACCACATGGTGTGTGTATATATGTGAGGTGTGTGTGTGTGTGTGTGTGTGTGCGCGCGCGCGCACGCACGTAATTTTTCTTGCCAGGTTACTCTCCAGGAAGGTTTTTTTTTCAAAACCAATTTATGCTCCCACAATGGTATGGGCCCTTTTTCATAGCCCCTCACAAATACTATGATATCACTTAAAAACTTTTGTTACCCAATTTGAGGGGCTTAAATAGTGTATCTCTGACATTTCCATTTATGTTTCTTTAAGTTATTACTATAGTTTAACATTTTCTTAATGTTTATGTTCATATATGTTTCCTTGAAAGGAACCAATTCCAGTGGCCGTTTAATTAGATAAGCAGCTAAGCGGTAAGGACCTTAGTAAATTAGTGCTGGGGATAAATTTACTCAGCTAGTCAGGATGTGATAATGAAAGATTTTGGGCTTACGGTGTCAGTAAAACTTGCTTGGTTTTATTTTATGACCAAGCAGACAGTCCTTATCAGACAATTGCCTAGTTTTGGCTGATTCGTCATTTTCCCTTAAGAGAGGCCCAGAGCTGGAGAACAGCTCAGATGGAGACAGAATTGAATGTTAAAGTTCTCCAGAGTGCTCCGGTACTCTTTTTGACTCAAGCCAGAGCTATTCATTTTGCTTTCAAAAATATCATTTAACTCACTTTTTTTTTATTGATTGATTTTGGTGGGGGGGAGGCAAGAAGGGAGAGGGAGAGAAACATCAATTTATTGTTCCACTTATTTATGCATTCATTGGATGATTCTTGTATGTGCCCTGACTAGGAATCAAACCCACAACCTTGGCATATCAGGATGACACTCTAACCAAAATGAGCCACCCAGCCTGGGCCCTAACATATTTTTGAGATCAGGTTATCTTTTTAAGGTCTGGGTGAATTGAAGCATGTCACTTTTCTACCTAGTCAAGGGAAAAGTGTAAGCAGGTTTAGGAGATCAACAGTCTTCAGCTGTACTTTATTTTTCCTGTGAATTTTATGAACACCTGTTTTTTTCAGTCCGGCACGTAAAACATATGCTGGGATTTCTAGGCTTACCGTGACATTGGGAACTGGCATTCCCACAGAGACTCTCAGCAGTGTGTCTCATTCGCCACAGAGAGGTCTCTGTCCCGAATGCTGAGCTGCACACAGAGGGGCTAGGAAATCAGGCTGTGGGACCAGGTAGCCTGACTTCACGTCTCCACCACTTACCGTCCTTGTGCCTTAGGCAAAACACCAGACCTCTCTCTGGCTATTTCTTTCCTCTTGTTGTTTTTAAACAGCTTTATTGAGATATACTTTACATAACATCAGATTCACCTGTATAAGTATACAGTTCAATGGTTTTTAGTAGTATAATCACTGAGCTGTATAACCATCACCATGACCTAATTTTAGAACATTTTGTCACCCTGCAAAGAAACCCAGTAGCCATTAGCAGCAATTCCCCATTCCTCCCCTCCTGTCCTTCCCTACCACTCCCAGCCTAGGCGATCACTGTCTCTGTGGGTCTGCCTATTCTGGACATTTTGTATAAAAGAAATCAAGTAATATGTGGCCTTTTGTGACTGGTTCCTTTTACTTAGCATAATTTCTCAAGGTTTCTCCATGTCATAACATGTATCTGTACTTTATTCCTTTTAATTACCAACTAGTATCCATAGTATGAATATGCCACGTTCTGTGTATCCATTGGTTGATAGGCATTTAGGTCATTTCTACTTCTTGGCGATTATGAATGATGCTGCAATGAACATTGGTTTACAAACATCTGTTCTTCGTCTGTAAAATGAATAACAACCCATAGAGTTGTTGTGCAGACTCAAAATGTCAAAATGTGGCCCTGGCTTGTGTAGCTCAGTGGATTGAGCGCAGGCTGTGAACCAAAGGGTCGCTAGTTCAGTTCCCAGTCAGGGCACATGCCTGGGTTGTGGGCCAGGTCCCCAGTAGGGGGCGTGCAAGAGGCACCCACACATTGATCTTTCTCTCCAACTCTCCTTCTCCCTCTCTAAAAATAAATAAATAAAATCTTTAAAGAAAAATGTCAAAATGTGGAGAAGTTCTAGTAGTTAGGGAGCCAGTTAACAAGTATTACCAAATACTTGTTTATGAATGTATTAATGTTTATAAGTATTAGTTTATAAATGTGATATATTAGTGTGTGACTCCTCATTTCACATCAATTCCAAGATCCGGCTTTGTCAGAGTACCACACTTTCCTAATGACCTAGAGGTCCTCTCTTACTTTGCTCCTGACTTTTCCCTGAGTTATAATTTGGGAAATTTTCATTCATTCAGTAAACATTTATTGACTACCTAGTGTGTGTTAGACACTGTGTTGGGCGCTGTGGAGAATGAAAAGGAAAGAATAAGCAAAGTTATGGAGAGGCACTTTTAGCTTATGGCTGTCTCGTGTGCTAACCTGTCGTCTCTGATCTGCCCATAGGTTTTAGAAACCCCCAGCCCCTTCCTCACACCTGACATCGCAGGGTTTTTGTTCTCTTTAATTCATTCGCTCCTGTCAGGCTCTTATTTTGACCAGCATACCTGCGTTTGTGAAGTGGCTGACTAAAGCCCGCTGTGGTGTATGGAAAAGGCTAAAACTGAGGTCATCGTGTCTAGGTAGAAACCATGACAGGAAAAAGTGCTTTCTCACTCCTAGCTGTATCTGGAGATAGTGAATGGCGTTTTTACTAACCAAGACAAAAAACATGCCTAATTGTCTCAATTGCTATGTTTCTTTTTGTCAAGTTGACTATGTTCTTTTTTAATTTACAGAACTATTTGGTATTGAAAGTAGGCTCAGCAGAAGTATCAACTCATCACTGTCTGTTTTCCTTCTCTTGACTTTGGGGACATGGTCATCTGCACAGTGACTCAGAATTCACTTACTGAATATTTAGCTGCTGCTACCGTTCTCTTCCCTGTAAAAGAAAAATATATTTTTATGATATCCTCATTTGATTTTGTTCTAATATTTTCCTCTTCCCGTCATAGTGTATAGTGTATAGGGATGCTGCTCATTCTTCTCTCTCCCTTTTATTCATATAAAATGCATTAGCAGTTCAAAGAACCATGTTTGATGAGAGTGACCCTAACGCTTGCTGTAAGGCTGTGAAAGAAGTTTGATTTCTGTTATCTAATGTCCGTCTCAGGAATTCACCTTGAATAGGAGCAGAGCAGCCCACAGGCAGCCCACAAGCCCTTAAGACACCCCAAACACCTTATTTGGGGCCTAGCTAATAGTGCACCAGTTTTGTGCTGGTCAGTAGCAGTGTGTTTCTATATACACAAGTTTTGGCATTTGCTCAGTTTTAAATATTTACTGTAGTGCAAGTCATATCTTGTAAACTTGCCCAGTTTGGGGGATTCCCATTTAATCTGTAAAACATTTTTTGGTTAATGGATGCAAAGATACTAACTCATAGATCCAGATTGCCAGGTGTCAGTTAGATAGAAGCTACAACTAGATTCGTAGAAACTTTAAAGATGAACTGGAAGAAAACAAACTATGAAACTTTCTTATAACACCCGCTTTGAGGCCATAAGGAATAAAATGAGTTAGTAAGTGGAAGATGTTGACTCTGTATTTCCTTGTCAGGTTGTGGTAGCCGTCAGCGCAATGGTAACGGAAGGGTTTCCCTGCCGCAGCCTTACTGCCGACATGGCATTCTGTGCATTTACGCTTTTGAGCAACAGCCAGCAGGAGAGGGGTTCTTTCATTGGGGGTTTCAGAACACATGTTCGAGCCCTCGACTCGACCTTTAATTACATTTTGTCTTTGTAGTATTTGAAAGTACTTCTTGCCTCCTCGCTTCCTCTTACCGTTGAGTACTTTCCTATTCATGTTTGTGATGAATGTGTCTGTCTGTCTTCTTTCTTTCTCTACTTTTCCTCCATAAAATGTCTCTGTGGTCAGACCAAGAACCTCAGAGAGAAGTCCCAGAAAGAAGCCTCCTGGCTCCTTAGGAAAGATCATTCTGCTCTGCTGCTGCGGACGTGGATAGTTTTGCAGCAGATCAGAGCACTGGTTTCACTACCTGAGGAAACTGCCACTGCTGTGTGCTTGAGCTTAATTCATTTTGTCTAATACGTAAAATGTATTTGAAGTCAGATATTGATGTTTCAAAGTCATTTAATCATTTCAAAATACTGACAGATGCCTTAGGACGATTTTTTATTGTAATGAATAGAAACCCAACTCAGACTGGTTAAGCACAAAAGTGACATAACTGATAAATCCAGGGGTAAGTCAGGCATAAAAGGGGGTCCAGGTGCTTCAACAGTGCCATCTGAATCTCTTGCCTATCCCCCCTCTGCTCTGGTTTAGTTCCGTGTTGGCTGCTTTCACCGTGGTAGACTCACTCAAATGACAAAAACAGCCATTAGCAGCTGCAGGGTTATATGTTGCAAGTTTGGTAATCCCAAAATAAAGAACTCTCTACTCTCCCTGTGGTTTTAGTAGAATTCCTGGGACTGATTCTCATGGTCCTGTCCATCCCTGAATCAATCATCACCACTCTCTTTGTCCAGGGTAGGTTACCCGCCATCCTGCACCCATGTCCCCAGTGCCATATTGCCTAAGTATGGGGTAGAGTAGTTCCTCAACAAAAAATGAGAATATGGTTTCCAGAAGAGATTGTGAACGTAGAAAGACAGACACGACATACGTATACTTTCAGGTTGGTGAAAAAGTTCATTTGTTTTTTTCTGTAAGATGATTCTAGTAGCACTTAGTGGTCTTTAACTTCATTCAAAACAATTTTGTTAGATTATATTGTGACAGCTGTCATATCAGCGTGCATTAAAAATTATCAAAATTGGTGAATTTTTGTGTAGCCATTTTAATGTTGAAGATGGAAGAAAATAAGCAACAGTTTTGACATATTATGCTTTATTATTTCAAGCAAGGTAAAAATGCAACTGAAATGCAAAAAAAAAAGATTTGTGCAGTGTGTGGAGAAAGTGCTGTAACTGATTGAACGTGTCAAAGGAGGTTTGTGAAGTTTCGTGCTGGAGATTTCTTGCTGGATGATGCTCTGTGGTCAGATAGACCAGTTGAAATTGGTAGTGATCAAATAGAGACATTAATTGAGAACAATCAACGTTATACCACGCAGGAGATAACCAACATACTCAAAATATCCAAATCAAGTTATTGGTGAAAATGAAAAATGTCTTTCATTTTATGGAAAAAACCATACGGACTTTTTGGCCAACCTTATATAATAGGATGCAGAATGAATTTACTCTGATGTGATATATAAAGTTTCATATACTGTTTATAGAATTTATTTGGAATTAATACATGCCCATATATCATTACTTACGGTTTTACATGTAAGTCTTGTCTCCCACAAATGGATAGTGAAGCTCTCAAAGACAATCCCTGTCTTTAGATCTGTTGGAATCTCTGAAACCAAACACAGTGCCTGCACATGGTAGGCGCTGATAATGTTTTATGGATCCCGCTGAAATGGCGATTTCCTTCTGGCAGCATGTCCGTTATTGTTGGTGGCAAATACTTCTGGAGTTAAACCGTGGAGTGTCAGTTGAGAATAAATGCACCCCCAGTCACTGTTTAATGAGCAAAATGAGAACACCCTGGCCTGTGTCCAGTAGTGTAGGGTAGTGGAATATGTGAACAGAAATTTGGTGCATAGAAGCTGTAGCCACAGAATGTGCTTCGAGGATTATAAAGGAAGAGATTAGAGATTTAAAAACATTCTTCTTAATTCCAAAGACAGGCTGTAGTTCAAAACTGTGTTTAGTGTCCTTGGTCTGCTGTGCCAGACATCTTAGTATTTGATGTCCAAGCATTTAGGAGTATGGGAGAAAAAATGACAGGAAAAAAATCCTCACAGAACTTCCTGTGACAGGTCAGAGTTTAATCACAGCAAATAATGCAGATTTCCCTTTTATTATAACCACAATAGAAAGGCAGGACTTTTGTTTCCAAAGCATGTTGTTTGGGAGACCTTGTAAATTACAATCTTTGGAAATCCCAAACCTATTGCATGTAATCCCGTTCGTTAGATGGAGACACCTTGCCTATGCAATAGATCCAGAATAGCAAGTTAAATAGAGAACACGAACAGGAAGCAGTCATTAAGAATTACAATGGGGAGGATGCAGAGTTAATTCACAGAGATGTTTTGTTATGAGATAATTACATCACTGGGACAGCTGGAAAGCTGTGTGCTGTGCTGGACCACAGTGCTTGCTCTCTGCCCTGCAGCTGGGGGTCAGGACAATAGAGACAGAGAGAATTACTTTCTGGGAGAGTAAGGGGCTTGACTGATTTAGTGAAGTGATAATCTATCTATCTGCCTCTTTTAGGTTGTGTTTTCACAGCCAAACTGGATTCCTATAGACTCAGTAAGTGCTGAGAACCCCTTTTCACTTCTACTTTTTGAACATTCACTTGGGTCACATTAAGCTAAGCTCTAATGGATAAGTAGCGAATGGTAGTTTTCATTTCCTCTAAAAGTAATCTGAGATAATGCTCATATTCAACACAGAGTGATTGCATTTCTCGTTTGGAACTACAGTCATGCAGTCACTGAAGTGGTATTTTTGTTAGTTTATTGAATAGCAAAAAAAAAGTTTAAAGAGTCTGGAGATGTTGGTCAACACAGGAATCATACAGTTGAAATTATTTTCCAGTGTTTATGTTCAAATGTTCAGACCTGCCTGGCTCTTGTGTTTTGCAAGTAGGGGTTCTAGGCAGCCTGGCCACATTCCTCATTGATTTATATAAATATATTACAGATTGTTAACCTCTTGCCAAATATCAGGGACTTTAGTTCTTATTTAGCTTGGTTACTTCATGTGAGATTTGCACCTGTCTCTTTATTGCCCTCCAAAGTGACTATTACTTGAGTCATTGTAGGGGAAACAGCGTACTGTTTATAATGGTTGATTCAAAATGCATTTCCTACGCATTATGTCTAATATAACTTAATTTTTACTCTGATAATGTTTGCTAAACAATTAAGTCAAACTAAATGTCTTATTTCAGTGTCGAGCAGTACTTCCCAGCATGTCTTCTGTGGGGTATTGGGATCTAAGAGGTTGAACCGCATTGGAACCAAACGGGGGGTACCCTGCAGGTCCTCCTAGGACTTCTGCTCCCCTCAATGTCACTTGTGAATTGGGGAGAGTGTAATATGCTCCATTTCCCAAATGAAATTAAGAATGACACCTTAAAGAAAAGGATTATTTCCTTGAACCAGCACCTCAGACCGTTCTTCCGTAGCCTAGCGTACGTGTATGTAACCATATACATTAAAATTTATGTAAGAAGTTTCTACTCTGTGCAGTGACACAACTCTTTAAAAATTCCACATTTAAAAACTTGCAAATTAGCCCTGACCAGTGTGGCTCAGTTGGTTGGGCGTCATCCTGCAAAGCGAAAGGTCGCCGGTTCAATTGCAACTCAGCTTATGCCTGAGTTGCAGGCCAGGCCCAGGTTGAGGTGCTTGGGAGAAGCTACCTGTTGATGTTTCTCTCTCACATCGATGTTTCTCTCCTTCGCATCCTCCCTCTCTTCCTCTCTCTCTAGAAATAAATAAATAAATTCTAAAAAATTTTTTTGCCAATTAAAATTAGGGCCTTTCAAATTGGTAATTACAAAACAGTGACAGGGATGTAAAGTACAGCATAGGGAAAAGAGTCGATAGTATTGTAATAAGTATAGTGCCAAGTGGGTACTTGAAATACCGGGAGGAACATTTTGTAAAGTCTAACCACTGTACTGTACACCTGAAACTAATATAGAATAATATGAATGTAAACGGTATTTGAAAAATAAAATCTACAAAATATATAAATAAATAAAACAAAATTAGGGCCTTTTCTCAAAAGAGTTGAGTCTTAATATTTTGAAAAACGTTACATAACTTTGAGGAAAATAACGTGGGTGGGTTAGATGTTATTCTCAAATTGCGCCATACGAAGAGTGTCCGAAGACAGTTTTATGAGATGAAGCAACACAGCGTCCTGCTGCGGCTCTTAGGTAACAGTGACGGTTTGAGAGCCGGTGACTTTGGTGACCGGTGCAGCAGGGTTCTGTGATCACTTCACGCTCCAGTTGTGTCTCCTTTGGAAGTTACTAAAATGTCTTGTATATTAAAAGCTCTTAAGTACTATAAGAACTGGAGTTACTGAAAGCATTGCTGACCTCAGGCAGTGTTAAACACTGTGTTTGCATTTAGGGAATTAATTACAATGAATAAATGAATTTTAAGGTATATAATTAATTATAATGGAAAACACGTTTAAAGAAACATTTAAGAAGCACAACTGCAGGGGTGTAGTTCCCATGCTTGTTCTTGATTTTTCTTGGTTCATCGCTGTTTTGTTTTATTACAAAAGTAGAAGCAACAGATAGGAAGAAGCTTGGTGATTGTGGAACTCCCTTTCCTTCTAAAGGAAGCAAAAAGTGAAGCTGTCACACTGTGGGTTTAATGGGAAAAAGATGGTTCACAGGAGCCTATGAGTGCATGGCAGTTACCTCAAATTGCCAAATTTATAGAGTTGTCTTGATAAATATCCAGGGTGTTAGATCCATGCATAATGGCATTATTTTTCATAGTATGGCACTCAGATGACTTATGGTACTATCTTTAATGAATTTACTAATTAGGAGTTTTTATTTTACCAGAATAATATTCCAGAAGAAGTCACATTAGTGACACTGGAAGACTTTAGAATTTAGAAAAGAGTAACTTTAGAAGTAAATTATTAAAACTTGAGCATTCAGAATACTTGGATGTAGATATAAGGAAGAAATTGAGGTAATCTTAATTGATTTTAATGGAATTGTAGGACTCACCCCAAACTGCCCATAATTAAAAATCAGGCTTTGAAGTGTGTGTGGTTGGTGGTGCTATCATTCACCCCACTAGATTTAACTTACAATGTTCTTTAGCTTCTTTTAAAGTTTAGTTTAGATTCTCAGAGAAGTACCAGATGTTTTAGGACCAACATAGCCTAGAAATTCGGTAGGGTGGTATTGTGAACCAGCTTGCAATGAACAATTTAATAGAGGTAATATACAAAGTGGGTAATTGAGAGTCAACCCTGCATTTTAGTAATTGGGTTATGTGCACATTTATAGTTAGTCTATTTGGAGAGTTTTATTAAATTTTAAAAATGAAAGAAAATAACAGAAATAGCATTTTTTAGCCTTTTCTTAGTGTTTCTATTATTCTTACCAAGAAATTTACTTACAGCTTGTTTGTGGGTGGTTTAATTCTTCAAACATTTTGTGACCATCTTATATACCAGATATTGTGCTCTGTATGGTTGAAATGAAAAGAAAAGTTGCCCTTTGACTTGAAAATTGTTTTGCTACTGAAAACTTTGTTTTTGAAACTTAAATTTGACTTGGTTGTAGGATTTTCTGAAAGAAATTGAATTCGCCCATCCAAACTTGATTATAAAGTTTGTTATAATCAAGTAATCTGTCCTTATCATTTAAGGGTGATATAGTTTACCAGTGCAGTTTCTTCCCCCATCCCCGAAAAAAAGTTTGAAATTCACAGTTTTGATTAGCATGATATTTGGAATTTTGAAACTAAAAATTTATACCCTTTCTAGAGGAATTATTTCATTCACTAGGATAAGAAGCCTCCCTTAGAAATAAACCAAATTTCGCCATATTCCGTCATACTTATCTTCACAGGCATGATTGTTAACTCCTTAAATTCCAGGGAAAAAATTCATTGCAGAGTCCAGCATCTCCAAAGAATACCCAACCGATCTTTTTAATAATTCTCGAACTGTGAGCTAAGAAGAACAATGTTTTCCTAGGCTGCAGTTTTTGAAATTATCTCCATCAGCAAGTTCTACCTAAGGCCTTCACTAAGGAAACACTCCAACCAGATATTCTCACGCTCGGGTCCTGCTGCTTTCTCTTCGCTACCATGCGTTTTGCCAGCACTTGGCCAAGTGCTCCTCTCCTGAACTTTCATAGTGACATTACAGTGTCAGGTCCTGGTTGGTATGCTTACATATTATCACAAGGAATGGTCAGCACTGACCTTCTTTTATTCCTATTTGATCAAATGGAGGGATATGTGTATGGGTTACTGCTTTGCTTGTTGCCACCTACTCAATATCTCATTCTTTTTTCTTTTAGGTTATTCGATGTGTGCACAGTGTCACGAACAGACAGAGAAACTAAACTAACTCTAGTGTTTGAACATGTTGATCAAGACTTGACCACTTATTTGGATAAAGTTCCAGAGCCTGGAGTGCCCACTGAAACCATAAAGGTACCGAGAATCATCTTTCTGCCTGGTCATAGAGTCATAGAGTCACACTAGTATGGTCTATTAAGCAGTGGCATTCCTTCCTTATGAAAATTGCCACAATTAGAGCCTCTGAAACTCAATATATAGATAAAGATATCCAGTATAGCTAAGTGGGATATTTACAAATGGAATATATTCTAGTTCATTAGTTTTAGGGCTCGGTGGAAAATTCTTTTGTTCTGATACTTTTGTTGAAAATATACACTTGTACCTTATCTGGCTCTAACCTTGGAAACTATAGTGTAGTACATACAGCTCAGTCTTTTTCTGATGGTTCATGGACGCTGAGAGATATATGTTGAAACATCATTTAGAGCGCATTGAATAGTATACTCTTGTCCTGGCTCCAGGATTTACTCCTGCTGTGTGAATCTGAACTACTGGTGTTAGGCCTTTCTTTCTCCATTTTTCCTCATTAATAAAACATTTATAGGAAGCCAAGTGCCAGCTACCATCCCAAACTCTAGGGATTCAAAGATGACTTCAGACTTTTTAGAGGTCAGCTAGCTAAATGCAATGGGCTGCCTGGAAACTCTTCCCAGTGGAAAAAGCTGCTTAAAAAGTGTTGTTGTTTGTTTTTGTTCTGCTTAATTGAACTTCTCAGTAGATTTTTTAGATCTATGTGCGGGTATTCAGGAAGATCCTTTAGTTTTTGTGAATTAAGTGACTTAGTTAAACAGACTCTTTACCTTATTATTCGTTGTTTAGAAATGAATCATTTTTATAAGAATAAATAGATGAATATAGTTTATCTTCTAAACAGAGTAAGGAATGTCTTTCAGTGATAGCTGGTGGTATTCCCAGATACTGGCATTTAAAACTTGATTTATTCCTTTGGTAGTAGACTAATACAGAACTTATTTTCTCCCATCTGCCCTTTGTAAAGGAATGGGATGCACAGTATTGGTCTCATTTCTTGTTGAGCAATTTCAAGGACATTACATCTCTTTAAATGTAGGTATTTCTAACTGTCTGTTCTTAATCCTCTTCTATCTTGGCACCCATCTTTCCTCTCAAATTTTATTCCGGTGACTTTATTCTCTACTTTTTGAGTTTGTCCAAAACCCCATGTTCCGCATGCAGGGCAGAGTGTAGCCCCTCTTCACATACCCCATTTTCTGGCCACCTCGGACTAATCCCCATTCTCTTAGTGGGGCTCATAACTTCCTGCCTTTGTGGCCCTCCTTCTCATTGCCATTTCTTTGCTCCCCCTCCCCACCCGCCAATAATCACTGCTTAGAATCTTCAAGGCTCGCCCCAGAGATCATTCGATCAACTCTTGTAGCTGGCTGTAATCTCATCTGTCTTACAGCCTTGGTCTACATCTCTCTCCCTCGTCATCAACTTTTCTGCCTTTACTTGCGATTATTTATGTCCGTATCTTTCTTACCTATTCCTTCATCTTTGTATTCTTCTGTTGGTCCCTACACAGTGACTTTTTCAGCCTTTTTTATCTCGTGGCACATATAAACTAATTACTAAAATTATGCAACACACCAAAAAGTATATTTTTTACTGATCTGACCAAAAAATATTTATACCAGATGGCCATTGTTGTGTTGGCTGTTGTCATTTTTTTATTTGACAATCCAAGGAAGAAGAGGTCAGTGCCCCTGACTAAATACTCAGGTATTACATGTTTCAAAAATTCTTGTGGCACACCAATTGAAAATTGCTGATTAATACACCTAGATACTCAATAAATAAGATACATTGACAACCAACAGCTTAAGCAAAGGCTGACAAGATAATCATCGGCTCCTTCTAATATGTTTCTGAGTTCAAAATTTTTATTTTGGGGAGGTCATTTATTTATTTTTTAAGCAGGAAGAGGAGGTAGCCATATATTTATATCATACATCGCCACCCACTTAGATCTTTTGAGCTTCACATTAAATTATCCCAGGATGTTAGAGGCTGCTGAGTTTCAGAATTGTTTGCGAAAGTATCTGTGGTTAAAATGATTGATAAGCCAGAGTGGAGCTAAACGAAGGCCTCATCTGGCAGGAACAGAAATGCAGTGAGGTGGGTGTGGGGGTTGGGTAAGCAGGGTAAAATGAGGAACAGGCAGAAAGGTGCTGTCAGAGTGAGGTGAAGGAGAGGAGGGGAGCAGCGCAGTGGCCAAGCGAGGGTTGGCTGGGGGATGGAGGGTGGGGGTAGGGGAGATGGTGCTTGTCACCAGAAACTTTTGACAAGGTGACTTGTTAAAAGCATTTTTGAGTTTTTTATCTATCTTCAGGAAAAGGAATGTCACTTCATCCTGTGCTGAACGGGACATTTTTCCCAGAAGCTGTTAAATTTCTTTTGCCATCAGGGCAGCTGCCTACTGACCTCCAGGGACCATTTTAGCCGGTTGGGGTGGAGGTAGGGAGACCAGCTGCGGTCATTTAAGGTTTGGGGGTTAATAGCGTATTGGTGTTTTCATAGTAAAATAAAGCTGTGGTCAACTGAAATATTTTAGGCAATAATCTGTATCTTAATGGCTAATTGAACATTTTTTGCTAACCTAAAGGCTAATCACAATATCCATTTTTTTATCCTTATTTTTTTAAACATTTTCTAAACTTTGCTAACATACTTTTCTTCCTTATTAAATACAGGTTTTGGGGGTTTTTTGGTAATTGGAGCATTTGTGTTCCTTTAAGGTTATTATTCACAATATGAATAATCATTTAAATGCACTAGAATACCATCAAATGAATAGTTTTAAGTTGACTTGTATTTTTTGTTTCTGTAGCTGACTTTTTTTAACAATTGGATTACAGGATAGACATCTACTAAGTACTGGGTTGGCCAAAAAGTTCATTTATTTTTTTCCATATGCTGGCTCTAGTTGTGCCTAGTTGTCTTCAACTTCATAACAGTTTTGTTAGATTGTATTGTGACAGCTGTCATATCAGGGTGCATCCAATTATTATCAAAATTCGTGAATTTTTGTGTTGTCATTTTAATGTTGAAGATGAAAGAAAATAAGCAACATTTTGGCATATTATGCTTTATTATTTCAGGAAAGGTACAAACGCAACTGAAATGCAAAAAATGATTTGTGCAGTGTTTGAGAAGGTGCTATGACTGACCGAACGTGTCAAAAGTGGTTTGCAAAGTTTCGTGCTGGAGATTTCTCCCTGGCCAATACTCCACAGTCGGGTAGACCAGTTGAAGTTGATAGTGATCAAATTGAGACATTAGTTGAGGACAATCAACATAATACCATATGGGAGACAGCTGACATACTCAAAATATCCAAATCAGTAAAGTTACTACTGAAAATGAAAAATGTGTCTTTTATTGTATGGAAAAAACCATGTGGACTTTTTGAGCAACCCAAAAGGAAGTTCTGGCTAGTTGAGATTCTGGTTAATTGAATATTTTAAGCACATAACCAGAAAATGCAAATATTTCATTATATAGGCTCATTGGTGAAACATCTCAATAACTATGTCAAGAGAATATTGTTATAATGAACAACCTATTAGAAACACAAGTTGGATTCTTTATATAGAATGCTTTGTTGTGGCCTGGCTGGTGTAGCTCAGTGGATTGAGCGCGGGCTGGGAACCAAAAGGTCCCGGTTCGATTCCCAGTAGGGGCACATGCCTGGGTTGCGGGCCAGGTCCCCGGTGAGGGCCATGTGAGAGGCAACCATACATTGCTGTTTCTCTCCCTCTCTTTCTCCCTCCCTTCCCCTCTCTCTAAAAATAAATAAATAAATAAAATCTTTAAAAAAAAAAAGAATGCTTTGTTGTAATGAGAGTATTTTTCTGAGTATACTT
Organism: Micronycteris hirsuta; assembly: GCA_004026765.1. Classification (NCBI taxonomy): domain Eukaryota; kingdom Metazoa; phylum Chordata; class Mammalia; order Chiroptera; family Phyllostomidae; genus Micronycteris; species Micronycteris hirsuta. Next base: position 24,959 of record PVJI01003276.1, read on the forward strand.
GTACAAATACTGATTGAATATTTACAATCAATAGTGCCTAGTTCTGTGGTAAGCACTCCGGGACATGAAACTGAATTAGTCATCAACCTATGCTAAAGGACCTTAGAGTACAAGGGGAGAGCTGAAGTACACACAGAAGCGTGTAGTGCACATTTTCCACGGTTATTTATACACTTCAGGGTGTATTTTCACGTTAAAAAAGTTATCAGTAAGCACAGATATAACTGATTTTTGGCATTATGGTACCAAAATATTTTCTTAAATGTTCCTCAAAATCATAGATATTACTATTGACAGTGTCTGACATATATCAACACATGCCATGTTGCAAAATAATTATAAAAATGTAAAAGATTTTAACGTGAAATCGATGTAAAACAAAAGTCTAGAAAAGACTTTCTGGTGGATCATTTAGGCTAAGGGAATTTTCCTCAACCACCTGTCTCCTACTGTATTTTCTGTGGCACGGTTTACCTGTTAGCCCATTTAAATGCACGATATTCTAGTGTGTGTTCAGGACATAATTAATTGGGTGGGCAGTATTTGGCTAAAACTGGAATGCTCTGTAGTGTCTGACTAGGTATTATAGGGGTAAAATCTTCGTGTTCAGTATGATTTTCATCAACCTGTTAGTTGGAAAACAGCCCATGATAGGCTTATTTTCCCAGTGTACACATACAACAATTTTTCAAGTTCATTTAAATATGTTTTGTTTTTTTAAATTCTTTACTGTATTTTCCATGACCATCTTACCTCCTTGTACTCCCCTCCCCCGCTGCAATCACCACTGTGGTCCATGTCCATAAGTCCCTTTTCCTTTTTGCTCCATCCCTCTACCCCTAACTCCCCCAATTGCTGTCATCCTGCTCTCTATGAGTCTGTCTCTGTTCCACTTCTTAGTTTATTTTGTTTATTAGATTCCACATATAAGTGAAATCATACAGTATTTGTCTTTCTCTGACCGGTTTATTTCAGTTAACGTAATGTTTTCCAGGTCCACCTACGCTGTCACAAAGGGTAAAACTTTCTTCTTTTTTATGGCTGAGTAGAACTTCATGGTGTAAATGTCCCACAGTTGTTTTATCCACTCCTCTACTGAAGGACACTTGGGCTGCATCCATACCTTGGCAATTATGAATAACGCTACAGTAAATATGGGGGTGCTTATGTTCTTTTAAATTAGTGTTTTGGGTGCCTTCAGATATATTCCCAGAAGTGTGATGGCTGGGTCAAAAGGCAGATCCATTTTTAATTTCTTGAGGCATCTCCATACTGCTTTCCACAGTGGCTGCACCAGTCTGCATTCCCACCAACAGTGCAAAGGGTTCCCCTTTCTCCACATCCTTGCCAGCAGTTTGTTGATTTATTTATGATGGCCATTCTGACAGGTGTGGGTTGATATCTCACTGTGGTTTTAATTTGCATTTGTCTGATGATTAGTGATATTGAGCAACTTTCCATATGTCTATTGGCCATCTGTATGTCCTCTTTGGAGAAGTTTCTGTTCAGGTCTTTTGCCCATTTTTTAATAGATTTTTGCGGCGGGGGAGGGGGGGTTGAGTTGTGTGAGTTCTTTATAGATTTTGGCTATTAACCCCTTATCAGATGTGTTGGTGAATATGTCTCCCATTCCGTGGGTTGTCTTTTTATCTACTTGATGGTGTCCTTTGCTGAGCAAAGACTTTTTAGCTTGATGTCCCATTCGTTTGTTTTTCTTTTGTTTCCTTTCTCAGTACTTTTGTTTCTTTTGCTTAGGGTTTTTTTAAAGGCAGAAAACCACTCAAAAGTATTTTTTGTCAAGGTTGATAATTGGTTGAATTCCTGGGGAAAATCTTGTAATTACTGCATAGTGCTCATGTCAGACTTTAATAAAGTAATTTAAGAGAGTATAGTCCTGAACTGAAAATTGTCACTGAAAGGCTCATGAGAATAAAATAAAATCATAGGCAGTTCTTCCCAACATTTAAAAATACTTCTTATTTAAAAAAGTAAATAACATATATATACATCTTACTCATACTTCATCTCGAAGTTTTCATCACATTCTTTAATATCTTTGCTTCATGCCCCAAGGTATATCCATTTACATGGAGGGTGAGCTTTGTATGAAGAAGCTTCATGCCTGCTGTGTGCGAAGTCAACAAATACCAGATTTTGCCTCATGGGCTTATCATTGGCATATCTTGCTTTCCTCTTTCTCATTAAGAAGTTATTTTTTGATCTACTTAATTATGGAAGAATTATTGCTTTTGCTCTCTTATTTTTATTTGGACATTGGGATTTGATGTTGTCTTCTTGGACTTTCATGTTTAATTAAACTTAAGAGGCAGAAATTGGCACCCTACATTTTTCTTTTAGACTTCATAAGAAATTACCAATATCTTTGCTTATTTGGTGCCTTTTATTTATGGAGACCTTATGAAGAAAAAAAAGGGGCTTTCAGATTGTTATTTTTTCTTTCATATCTTTACCTACCACCCTATGACAAAGGATCAGAAAGAACAAGAATTATAAATAAATCCCTTCACCTTGTTCCTTAGTCATTTGTAACTGCTGCCCAGAAAGAACTACTACACGGCAGGATATATGTAGGGAGAGACTCGTGTGCAAAATCATAATGTTTTACAGGCTTTCCGAATGTAGTGCCCTCTGTACTGAACTATCGTTTCAGTACTTCGGCTTCCCTTTATGCAGTACATTGTCTACCCTAGTACATGACCTGGTTTATCGACTACCTTATAAGCTCTTTAAGAACTTAATAGTCTTTGGACATTCTGTGAATGTAACATGTTTGATGAAATTGGCAATAGAATTTCGCAAGTCTGATTTGAAGACCCTGAACAGTCACACAAAAGATCAGCAACCTCTTCAAAACAGGGCAGGATTCTTTCAGCTCAAGACCATGTTGCCTGTTTGGATGACTCAATCGTAGAACAGAAATTGTATTTTATTAATGCATCTTTGACATAGGGCTTGAGAAGGCTAAAAAGCTCAAGATTTGTGTTTCTGGTGGGTCATTCTCTCTGTGAATTACATTTCATTTTATCTTCTGTTGACTGTTTCTTAGAGGTTTCTGTTGGTTTTTAATAGTTTCATTAGGAGATAAAATGTACTATTAGGTTTATTTTACAAAACCCAGACTTCAGAGGTTGACACACACTCTTAATAGCACCTGTTCTCTGCCTCTGGGAAATATCTGTTTTCGCGAATAATATCTGCTTGCAGTAAACAGTGGCTCTGATGTCATCACGGGATGCCCGGGGCTGATTCATCTTTTCGAGCTGACATAATGCGAAGTGACCGACTAGTCCCCTTTACTGCAGATGAGGGAAGTCTCCCAGAGCCTTCTCCCCTCTCACTTGATTCCTTGATTCTCAGGAATCAAGCCATGGCCCGTCTCTGCTCCTGGTGGTCTCCACTTTGCCTGAATTATGAGCAGGTGATTTGTCTCATCTTTGCAGGACACAGAGCAAATTAACATGAAAATATCGCTTCTCAGAAAACAAGGCAGGCTTGAATGCCCTGTCGCTGCTGGTCATTAGCCATCTGCCACCGACACTCATACTCTGTTTATCACATTTGAAATTCAGAGCAGATGTTGCATAATAAGGTGATCTTAAAAACAAGGCAAGAAATCCAAAGAACAAGTACTCCACAATAACGATAAGGATCCTGGAAGGAAATTCTTTTCAATCTAATATCATGACTGGAGTCATTGAAGAGACTATGTTTTTTAAAACACAGGCGCACACATCTCTCCTGATACTGAATGCGAACTGCTTTTCGTAGTACCATGAAATAATTTGAAAAGAAATTACATGTGTGAATGGTGCCTGAGAAGACTTTAATAAAATTAATTTTCGTAAGCAAAGCGCAATGTTGTGACAATAGTCATTCTGGTGCAGAAGACCTCGCAGGTCAGCCGTTTACTCTGAGATGGGCCTCAGCTCCAGCACCGTGACCTCCACTGGTTCAGTCCTGCCCCGGGATCTCCTAAGGCTTTGAGCGGGCCAGGGTGGTTTCCCAGAGTTGTTCTCGTTTTTATTTTTTTTTTAATTTCCTTTTAATCCTCACCCAAGGACCGAGGACATTTTTTTCATTGTTTTTAGAGAAAGAGGCAGGGAGAGAAACATCGATGTGAGAGAGAAGTATTGATTGGTTCCCTCCCCTGTGCCCCAGAACTAGGGATCGCACCCACAGTCTAGGTGTGTGCCCTCACCAGAATCTGAACCCTCAACCTTTCGGTTATAGGACCCACTCTCCAACCGAGCCACACCGGCCAGGGCCAGACCGTTTATTTTTTATTGATACTCAAGCGCTACGTTCTCCATACCCACACCCTTTCTCTTTACTGCCTCCTCCTCCGCCACCCTCACCGCTGCCTCTCTCCCTCTCTCACACACACACTGCACTTTTCTAGGCTCCGTGTGGCTCATCACAGCTTTCTCTTCAGCCTATGGCTTTAGTTACTCTCTCCAGCCTGAGTCCTAGGAGTCTTTCCTTTTAGCTTCACTCCCCTTCCACATCAGCTCAGCATTTGATAAGATTGATTGTTGTAATGTTTTACTCAATTGATGTATGCACATTCTAGACCCTTATTATGCCTTATAAAAGTTACATTATTCGTAGTGTATTAACTATGGTGCTTAGAGGCATTCTGTTTTTTCAGAAACAGGCATCTGGACTTTTATCGGGAATGTAACCTAGGATTTCTCTGTGGAAAGTTAGCTTCAAATGGTCTTTTAACTCAAAGGAAATGTTTTCTGCACACAAACCAGATCCTCACACACACCCTTACCTGTGTATGTCCTCCCTCACCCCACACATAGGCAGAATTCGGGGGAATTTTTGAAAAGAGGAACAGTATATATGTTGCTAAGCAAAAGTGAAGCGGCTGGTCTGAGAGCAGCTAGAGGGTTAAATCCTAGTAGCGCCAGCGATCAGCCGTCCACTCCAGTGGGAGAGGTGATTGGAAGTGAGTCAACACTGAGTCAACCCCAAATTTAGGGGGAGGTGTAGAACAAGGTTGCTACACCGGTGGTAACTCACAATTACTCAAGAAGCTTCTTCAGGGAGAACATTGTTAGATCTTCTAGATTTTGCATTTTCTCCCAGAAACATATCCTTAAGCAATTTCTCAGACCCTTGTAGTAGCTGAATTCGTATCAGAAGAAAGAGGACAGAATTATGCAAATACATTTATCTAAAAATATGTAATAACAAACTCTAACAGTTATTTAGTGGTTTCGGGTTTTTTTTTTTTCTAAAAGGAAATATGAGTTAACAAATGCTAGTGTCTTTCTAAAGGTACTGCTAGACTGACTCACTAAAATAAATAATGACTGACTAAAATAAGCAAATGACATTTTGATCAAGCTAATAAGCTGGAATCTCTTGAGAAAATGCTTTCTCACCTTAGGCATTGAATCTGTTTGTAGAGCCCATTAAAAAGTTGCCAGCGGTATATCCCAGCCTAAGTCACCGTGGCAACAGCAGAGTGATGCTCTGCAGAGAAGGATAGTTCTTATCTAAGTTTAGCATGTGCCCAAACTTTCCTGGGCACAGCCTCCTTTGTGACTCTTCTCCTCTAAGTGTTGGATCATTTAAGGCTTCCCCCTCTGTCCTCTTCTCTTCTCTGTCTACACTTTCTGGCAGATGCCACTCAGGCCAAAATCTTCATATATCATTTACTGTCCCGCCTGAGCTCTCCGCACACTCTAAATGCGTTACAGTCAACTAAGCCTTTGATAATCTCTTCATCAAAATGTTGCCCAAGGATTATCTCCCTAACTCCGTCCAGCTGTTTGAGCCCCAAACCTAGGCGTTATTTCTGGTTTCTTGCTTTCCTAACTATATTTATCCAATCCATCAGCAAGTGCCAAAGGTATCCCCAGGCTGCTTCTCAGTATCTTCATTGCTGAAGCTGCAGTCCAACCCAACAGGCCAGCTTCCTAAGTCAACTTGCTGTTTCTCCTTCTGTCCCTTTATCAGTCACCCTCTGTAAAACAGCCCTGCGAAAACATGAATGACAGGGTTACATCCCTCCTGAAAACTTTTCTCCGGGGTTGCCTGTGACCTGTAAAATAAAATCATAAGGCCTACGTCATCTGCTGCTCTTTCTTCCTTCAGCCTCCAAACTCTGATCTGCCTTCACCCTTCTCCTGGTTCACTGTTCTTCAGCCACACCTGCTTTCTTTCTCTTCTTCCGACATACTTCCAGCTCAGTGTATACTTCCCGTTCATTCTGTTTGGAATGTTCCACGCCTCTCTCCCCCAAGCCCCACAAGTAGGATGTCTAGTTATCATTCTAGCTAGCCCCAACTCATGGCATATCTTCACGGTTCCTTCTTTGACCGTCTCAGCTAAAGCTCAACGGTTAGTGATGGTTTATTACCACATTACACCACCTTGTCCTGTTTTATCTTCTTCATAAGACTGAGCTGGTGTTATCTCATTAATTTTTTATGTGTGTTTTTTATCTTTTCCAACGAGAAGGTACGAGCTTTGAAGTCAGACCTCTAGTTTACTATGTATCTCCAGTACTAGTGTACTGTTTGGAATATAAGGGACCTTGTAAACAAGTGCTGGTAACTATGCTAGGTCTTACCTTTAACCCTCTAATTAACTGAAATGTAGATATCAGTATTCCCATTATACAGGTGAATAAACTGCTTTTTCAAGGATAGATTTGATGTACACACACACAATAGAAAAATTGGTTGAGGGCACATTGTATCTCAACACATCCACTTGGCTCTTTCACATTAGTTTTTTATGGCAGACAGGGACTCTGGGGGATTATCCATATTGTAATTTAGGATTCGCTTTGTTGGTTTGGTTTAGATAAAGTCTAAAACCAGCAACTGATCTTTGCTAGAACAAAAACCATTGTCTCCTTTGATACAGAACAGACTTAACAAAATTCCAGAAATTGTTCTCTTCCAATATTGGGCTGTGTTAAATATATTTTATACTAAGGATGAGAAACCAAGTCCAGTAAAGAGATTGATTGATGCTATGAATCTTAGACCCCATTCTCATCTCTCAGGAGTATATATCTAAAAGATAATTTGGTCAATTACACATTTTTGAAAATTTAAACATAAGATACCAGCAATTCACCATTGTGTGCAGAGTTCTTCCCATTCCCCACTATCAGAAGTAGCAGTTTCAAAGAGATAAGTTACTTTTTCAAATCTAATTGAAAATACTCTCCTATATTTTGATTTTTAACATTCTTATCCAGAAATTTCAGATACCCATGTATGCTGTGAAGTTTGGAAGTTAAGAAAACACCTTTGTACTAGAGCAATTGCTAACAAATTTCCCTCATTAACATTTTTATTCATTGGCTTTTGTTTTTAGAAAGAGAGAGAAAGGGAGAGAGAAAGATAGAAACATCCGTTTGATTTTCCATTTATTTATGCACTCATTGGTTGATTCTTGTATGTTCCCTGACCAGGGATCAAACACACAACCTTGGCGTATCGGGACGACACTCTAACCAACTGAGCCACAAGGCCAGGGCCACTAAATTTTAAATCAGTTAAAGGCAGGTAGAGAAGGTATCCATCAGTTATCTAAGGTAGTATTGGGTTGACCAAAAAGTTCGTTTGGTTTTTTCCTTAAGGTGGCTCTAGTTGCGCTTAGTTGTTTTTAACTTCATTCAGAACAATTTTGTTAGATTTTATTGTGACAGCTATCATATTGGTATGCATTTAAAAAAAAAATCAAAGTTGGTGAGTTTTTGTGTAGTCATTTTAATATTGAGGATGGAAGAAAATAAGCAACATTTTCAGCATATTATGCCTTATTATTTCAAGAAAGGTAAAAATGCAAGTGAAACAAAAATAAAAAAAAGAGTTGTGCAGTGTGTGGAGAAGGTGTTGTGGCTGATCGAACGTGTCAGGAGTGGTTTGTGAAGTTTCATGCTGGAGATTTGTTGCTGGACAGTGTTCCATGATTGGGTAGACTGGGCGAAGTTGATAGTGATCAGATCAAGACATTAATTGAGAACAATCAACGTTATACCACATGGGAGATAGCCGATATTCTCAGAATATCCGAATCAATCAAATTATTGGCCAACATGAAAAATGTGTCTTTTATGGTATGTAAAAATCGAAACAGACTTGTTGGTCAACCCAATATTTTACTCCTTATTCCTAAAAGACATAAAAGAATTAATCAGTCCTTTTATTGCAGATAAGAAAACCATCACTGGTGCTAGTAAATATTTGTTGGATGAACAAGTGCTTTCGCACACAGTTGGTAATGGAGGCTTGACAGCCCCATTATGGCAGATATTCATGAGAATCAGACAGCTCCAGCATATGAAATATGCTGCAGTTACTCTCATTCTGCTCCTTCTCTTCCTTATCATCACACTCAAAAGAGCAAAATTCTCCTAAAAGATCGACTACAGTGGAAAAGCAAACAGGAGCGTTTGACCTGAATTTGGACTCATAGATGCAAATCACAGCCTTGTTGCCAAGAATCTGGACACTGTGAAACTTGAGGTTTTAAGGGAGTGTAAAAGATAATTCCTCGAATATTAGAAATAATCAAGTATGAATCTAATCTCTAAAATCCTTGGCTACTACCATACAACGGTAAGCTTAACTTGGATGTCTGGAAGGTAGACGAAACCCAACATTTTGCAAAAATGAGTTACCGTCTAATAAAAGGTTAATGATGTTAGGTAAACATGATGCTCTGTTTCTCCAAGTGTGGCCAGTGACTCAGCTACGTAACCCCCACCGGGTGCTCCTGGGCACAACAGCCCTGCCTGAACCCTTTCCCGGTCCCAAACATAACCTCAGGAGGGAGTTTCTAGTACGTTCATATGACATGACTGGGAAATGGAGAGCCTCTCCTTACATTATACGACGACTCAGACCTGTGGAGTATTTGCTTGCCTGTGCATAGGTAACTTCAGCCATTCAGAAAGCTCTAACCTCAGACCAGGTGAAGTCAGGTGTGGCATTTTAACTACAGTTGCCCACATATGATACTTGTTTAAAAGCACCTAAGTTTTAATCCTTAATATGTTCTCTTGGAAAATGCTAACTCATTAATATGAATGAAGAGAAGTTGCTTAGGAATAGAGAATTCCAATTACAAATTCTTAGGCCACCCAGAAATCTATTCATTAAAAAACAACGTTCATGATTTGACCTTTGAAAGATGCTTTTTGTTCCATTTCACTTATGTTTTCATAGTTCTCTGTGATCTTAAATTAGTAAGCCATTACCAGACTTGCAAGTGTTACTGGTCAGAATTCCTGACTCTGTTTTATAGAAGAGAAACCAAAACCATATGAACCTTAAGTGGATGATAGTCATAGATTTTTAGCATTGACAACAATGCGGCCAAACATAGTATTCAGGCACTCCCTTTGAGGCTTGTATACTTGAAGCTGCGATTGCTCAGATTTCTTCCAGTTGTGGTTCTAAGCCTTTAACAAATATAAACTAGCAGCTTTGTTGATTTTTATATTTATCATTGCGCTCTGTTGTCCCTGACCATACTTGTTCATTTTTCCTTTCTTGGACAAAACCAAAAAAATATTTATCATTCTATTCTAGTATAGTCACCGCACTTTTAGATTGGAAAGCTAAAGTAGAACATGGCAGGAATTGGGGACCAGAGGGCACGGGACGTTTTACTGTGAATTAACTTCAGGAACTTGAACGTTAGTTAAGTCTACATTCGGCAATCAGATATTGATTGATCTGAAATCGGCTATCTTCTGTCCAAGATGTTCTGAGGATATGCTTAGCGTAGAATGAACATTTGAATTGCTCCTGTTGGCATTTTAATTTTACTAATATATCACATTTTAACGTTCAGATCGGGACTTGAGAAATTCATTATCATCCGCAGCCGAAGACCTGAAGTGTCAGTTCAGACTAAGATAGTGTGAATGCTGTAGGTGAGGGCCCTGTTTCCCCTCCCCCTCCTTCTGTGAAAATATATTTCACATCAGATGGGTGGGGCACATGAGGAGGGAAAATAGGTTGATGATGGCAAGAGAATTGATTGACTGAGTCCCAGGGCAAAAGTAGAGTTTTGTGTCCTGCAATAAAGTAACTTTTTAAAAAGCATGTGATTATGCTGAGTGTAACTATCAGAAACATTGCATTACTAACTCTTGTTCCCTCGTTATGATTATTACTCTAATCACAGCAATTTAGTATAATCCTAAAATTCTTTAGTATTCAAACCAGACATTAAAGATGGGTTGATTTATGTCTCCAGTGCAAAACTGTATGAATGCAAATAAATGACGTACAGGGACAAAAATGCTGGTGAAGTTTTGTCGTGACGTCATCTGTTCTAAATGTCGCTACCATACTAACAGCCCTTGATACACTTCTCATCATCGCTGTAAGGTCTTGATAAACACACTTAGGAACTGGGAAGAAAGTAAAATATAAATTACATTAGACTGAATTAAGAAAAGAGCTGCATTTTGGTGTCCTCCCAAGCGGAGAGATTTATGAGAGCATCGCACACCGAGAGAAAGGACCCCCTTTCCTTTCCTTTTCTGCGTCAGCCTCGCCATCACGTTCACCACCAGAGTTTCACAGGACTTCTCACTTTATTTATCACCAAGTTCCATAATTAACATATGGTTCATGTTATTGATTTCTCAGGTTTCAAAGTAAAATAAATTGAGCTTTCTTCCACATTTAGAATATACAGTTTTTCTAAGGAACTCTAAACAAAGACACACATTATTTGTAAGTTAGAGAGCAGCTGCCAGAATACAGAAAATTAGGAATGGAGTCATGGGTGAAATAATGGAGATACTGTTCAGAGGTAACCCTTTGTACAGCAGGAAATTTTCCTTAGAAAAGAGACAGCTGAGTTTGCTTGTAAATTTTGCTAGAAACAGGCCTGATTTAGTAACATTTAGTCCTGGTTAGGAGGCTGAAGGCAGCACTTTCAGCTTTGGATACCAAGCAAGTGTTCTCTTGAATGGTCTAAACACTTTATAATTTCAAAAAGTATGTATGAGTAGGGCTGCTACTTTTTTTTTTTTAATGAATAGAACAATATATAAGGAAATATTAGATTTGGGAGTAGACATGGATTTTCTAAGCAAACATAATAGATGTTATCATACAAGAAATAACTCAGATTACACTATAAAATTTTACTAAAAATATTATAAATAAAACTAAAAGGCATATATTTGCAAAAATTATGCCAGAGGTTTACTATCCTTAACATACAAAAAGCTCTTACAAACCAATAAGAAAAAGAAAATTACCCAGTTTAGATATGAAGAAGGAACACAGACAAATTGACAAAGAAATGCATGTATGCACAATGGCTGGTGCATAGATCGGAGAAGTATTCAACCTCACAAATAACCAGAGAATTGTACATTGAAAATCAAAATGTACCACGATAGATGACTAAATAAATTGTGAAAATTCATTTAACAGAATCAAAAATATGAAGAATAATTGCCAAAAGAATGAGATCCAAACTATATAGAAAACACGACCCTAATTTTGAAATATATTTCATATACATGTACAGAAGACTAGAAGGAAATACACTGAGATCCTAGCAGTGTCTGTCTCTCTTGCGGTATCATGGATTGTTTAGATTTATGGTCTGAAATGAGCATGTACTGTTACCACATTAAGCCATATGAATTGCCAATAGTCAACTGCTTTGGCCCTACAAAAAATAGCGTTTCCATAATATTTAACCTAATATTTCTATCTGACAAGGTTGTTTTAACGTTCGTTTTTATGGAGCATGCCTTGTACTACAGAGAAGTTGCAGGTCGTACATCTGCGTACAGACTGTCTTTAGAGCCGGACATAACACTTAGCAACATAGTATCATTCCCTGTGCCATTAGACTACACAGTGGGACATAGTTTGTAAAAATAATGTGTGTGTACTTAAAAAATATACTGCATTTTTACTGATGCTGATATTGATACAATGGCAAGCATTGAAAACTAGAAAAAATGTGATAGGTTTTCTAATGAAACTGACCAATGCCGTTGTTATTATCTCTGTTCTTATTGGCATTTGACCATTTAGTGTGAGTGGGCTGTGGAGGAATTTCACCAGATTATAAATGGAAGCAATTGCTGGTGACTAGTGAAGTTGTAAATGAACGTCTGCGTGTAGAACAAAGTAAAGTTACAAGCCTACTTTTACTACAGTGGCAGGCTCTGGTGTGGTTTCTTTAATAATCTTTAGCTTTTCAATAGTTTTTACTTGAAATCAATTCTCAGTTCTCTTGTTAAAAATGAGCTCATAACAATTATGTAATATAGTTAATCACAGGCTCTGTAGACATATGCATTACTCTGTGTCTGCTAAAAAAGGAACTTTTCTTTTCAAACCTGTGTTGGCCTGTACAGGGAGGTAGCCCACAAATAGATAAGGTATTGTGAATGCAGAATCAGTGTAATGAAGGACTGTCAGATGTCTTACCAGTTTTTCCTGAAGTAATAAAATAGGAGTATTTAATTTGAGACTCGAAATGCTAACAGCAATCTTGCCCTTACAATAACACAAATAACTCTACTATCCCCTGTCCACCCAAAGGCAACCTACATTTCTTACAAATTAAAGGAGGAAAGAGGAGGGAGAGTGATACCAGACAAAGGAAATTTGAGTGTATGTTTATTATTTTTCAAGCTTTTTTCCCTGTCTTTCTTTAAGTCTGTTGTCCCCTCCCGTTGTGGCCCTTTGACCATATGAAGGTGGAAATAGTGTAGATGATGGTAAATGAAGACTGTTGAGGATACACTGTTTACAGCAACTTAAGTACCCGCAGCTTTTTGGTAGTCTCCGTGTTGGGTGTAGACAATTGGCATCACCAAACACATTCAGAATAGCTTTCGTTCCAGACTGAACCATCGATACGCTGGGCAAGTAACCGTGCTCCAGCTCAGCCTGTGCTCCCAGAGCTGTCAAAGGTGGAGGCAACACTGGGTGGGAGAGAGTCCCATTTCACTCAGACAGAAACCACTGAGCTTTCTTTCCTCCGGCCAGAATAACAAAGTCCTAGCCTCTGGTGATTGATGAGCATGTTGCCAGGGGAAATGGACTGGAAAATCATCGCCTTGTCGTCGGCTTGCCACAGGAAAGCCTTAACAGAGATCTCTATTCTTCTTGTTCTGATAAGAGGCCTGAGGAAGCACCGGGCAGGGCTGGGAAACCTGTGTGTGTGTTACATCCAGCTGCTCGCTGGACGGCCTTTGAAAATGCAGCTCAGTCCCCTAACTCTCGGATCAAACGTGTGTGCTGTTGGAGAGAGCCTTTGACAGGCCATGCAGCCTTTGACCACTTCAATGTGGCACGTGAGCTGAGAGAGGCTATTTTATTAAGGACAGCGATCCCCGCTTTAACCTGAAAGCACACATTTCTAAAGTGTATCTATGAAATAAAGTCCCATGTACAGAATTCTGTGACTGCTCCTGGTATTGTTCCATGGGATGTTATAGTCTGGAAAAACTTGGGAGCGCAGAAACGAGCTAAAATCCTAGCCGCTGGGGAAGCTGTACCCGTCACACGTCAAGCTCAGGACGGCACAGGCACATGTCTTTGCTAATATTTGAAGAATCCGTTTTGAGAGACTCCAGTTCACACCACCTAGTTGTCACATAAGCAGGAATGTCTGAAATTGAATGGGATTCCTGTTCCTGAATGTTGCCACAGCATGTTCTTAGCGCCCTATAGATTTGGAGTATTTAAAGTTTCCTTAAAACATCCCTTTGTGACTAGAAAGCAGGGATCCTTAAAGACTCTGCTGGCACTGGACATTAAAAAAAAGGCCCAGGTCACATTGTGTACCATCTCAATGGTATATTTGGGAAATGTGCTTAAGAAACTGGTGTTTCTACTTCCGTGGCATCTTATTTTGTTTCTTTTCTGGGCCCAAATTCCAGTTTGAGTCAGGAACATTTTAAAACTTTCCTGAAATTCAGTGGGTCTCTCACAGATTATATTTACAGAAATAACAGCCCATCCACTAAAATTATCTCCAGAGTCTTTATCTGGTGGAAGTGGGCATGCATACCGTTTTATTCTCCCTGTGATCTAGTGCTTTTTGCCAGAGTGAGTTGGAGAATTTTTTTAATTCCATTTGTTGGTGAAAAGATAGACTGCCTGTCTCTGTAATTCACTCTTTGTGGCCAAAGAATGACCATTCTGAGGTCACCACACTAATGTTGGCTTTGAAAGCCCTCTTGGAAGTGGGAACGCACACCCTCTTTCTCCCCAGGGTCAACCTGGTAACACTGCAGGTTAATTTATTCTCTTCCTCTGTTACCCCCCCACACCCCCCCGCAAAACAAAAGGACTTTCTAACTCAGACCAAAACCTTCACATTGCTCATTTGCTGAATTTCCCAGTTGCTGTAAGGACTTCTTGTATTCTCAGAAACTAGCTGCATTTTCACGTCAGCTAGTGCACGGTAAAACTTGGGGGGAAGAAAAAGCGGATTGAATAGATTGTTGTTTTTATGAGACTGTCTTCTATTTCAGAGCCACCAAGATTTTATTCCATGCCGTGCCCGGACACAAAATTGGGGAGCCTCTCTGTCTCTTTGTTGTGTCGTTTTTGAAATACCCTTAGAGCATCACAGATTTTTATAAAACACTTACTAGTGTGACTTTCCCACTACAGCTTTCCATTTTCTTTCCTTAAACTGGACTTTTGTGTCGTACGCAAGATTGTGCTCAGGTGATCCTCTGCTGTGCCTGTCTGTCTTTGTTTAATTAAGTGCCTTCATTTGTTGGCCGGAGCTGAAATCAGCAAGGCCTAATCTATAACAGAGCCACCATTTTAAGTGACCACCGGCAGAGTTTGATTCCTGATTATATTACGGGGAGAAAGTGGATCTTGCTAAGGTTGGGGCAGATTCCCCAGTCTTGCAAAACGTTGCAAGCAATGAATGGGCTTGAAGTTGAGCTTCTTTTCTGTGTGTGCTTGTATGTGGGAGAAAGAGTGAAAGAGATACCCCATGCATAGCATTTTTAAACTGGGCAGCACTGTGGTAGTTAGCTAGAGGCAAGAGATACCCTTTCGGCTCCTAGGCCCTCCTGGAAGCTGCCCGCTAGCCAAGACTCCTTGGAGGTGAATCTCCTGTGGCTTCCTTTTGCCCGCTGTTGCTCTCCTAACTTACACCTTAGAAGGAAGGCCTTGGAAGAGGAATCCTTCTCATACCTCAAGTACTTTGCAGATGGCAGTCCTGCAGTTTGCCACTCGGGAAAATAAACCAGCATACTAACTCGCAGCAAAGGCTACCTCCTTGGTCTGACGCCGTTTGTAGAGCACTTTCTTCCCGGTTTGTGCGCCCCACATTGTTTCAGATCCTCTCATCACTGACCAGCTGGCTCGCTGGTGAATAGAGCCGTGGGCCCCTCGCCATGTTTCATGTGAGGTCTTGGCTGGGTGGCAGGCAGGCAGCCTGTAGCCAGTGTCAGCAATTCAGGAGGAATTGGCACAGCAGTGTCCCCATTAATTTCTGCTTGTCACATACTGTCATGCAAGTTACACCAAAGAGGAAATGACCGTTAAAAAAAAAAAGGTACCCTTGTGGCACTGGGTCCCCTCCAGACGTTCCCCGAGGTTAAACAAGTGGATACAATTAGCTCGACACAGACAGCTGCAGGGAAGGGAAAGCCTAGAAGTGGGCCCCACAGCAATGTGTCTTTCCTGTTAGCAAGGAGTGTCAGCTATCAACATCTGCCATATTTTAACCCTTCAAAGGGACCGGTAAATTAAGGGGAGCTATTATCCCACGCTCTGCTGATCATTATCAATCATAATGCCTTGGGAAATTACCACAGTGCTGCTGCCTTGGTGGCGGGTTTTGTGCTTTGGGGAGCTCTTTTTTTTTCTTCCTGCTTTTGCTGGGAGCGAAGAGGAGTGGCGGGGGCAACAAGGGCGAGGGGAAGCTGGCTCTTTAATCGTTGGTAATTTACTGCCACAGGGAAAGGGACTAGAGAGGCAATAAACTCCTCTTCAGTTCAAACTGAAGTCGTTAAAATTGGGGAGCTCCAGACGGCTTCCATTTCCAAAGAGATTGATTTTGCTGGCTGACTTTGGTCAAGCCGGCCTCACCGAGGCCGGGAGGTTTCAGGGCACAGCAAGAGCTTGGGCAAATGAGAACCAGTTTTAGAGGAGGGCCATCCAGGATGAGAAAAGAAACTCCAAATAAATTAGAGGCCTCCCAAAACTGCTGTTCCGTTTTTTAAAGGTTGAAACGATTAAGCTGTTGTTATCCAAATAGAGTCCTCACTAACCGTGGTAAGCACATACTTTGTTTTGGGTAGATTTGTCTAGTGAAAGTCTGGTTGCCAGCACAGATGGGACAGATGAATGAGACAGTCCCACGTGAAAGTATGTTTTTTTGAAATTTATTTGTCTGAACTGGTCATGAAAACTGTCTAGAGAAAAACAGAGAAAGGTATACTACAGTGTTTTGACCCCATCGGCTCTTGGGTTCACTGCTGTGAACTTGGAACTTTCTTTTCTGAAAAGATGCCATTTTGCTTGGGTTATGAGTATTTCTTTTTCAGACAAGCGTTCTGAAAATGATCAACAATGAAGACTGTGATTGCACCAAGAACAAAACATCGGGAGGAATGATCGTACTTGGATTTCACTGAGTTCTTACTTAATGTTACTGAGAAAAATTCTGGCACTATTTAAAATAACTTCCGGTGAGGGCTGGGACCTGCCATTAGCATAATTGAGTAGAAGTAACCCTTGTCATAGGATCTAGATTTCAGTCTCCTCCTTTATGGAAGAAGGGGTGGCATGATCACCAAAGAGATGATGTCAGTGATGAATGTTAGACTTGCTACAATCCTCTAGTATCTAGTCTGAAACTGTCATCTTATAGACAGGAATCAGAGGCTCGGGAAGGTTAGATCTAAGATCTCACAGTGAAGCAGAGGCAGATTGCGAGTCTTTCCTTCCCAGGTGAACTGTTTCTATCATTCCATGGGCTGCCTTAGTACCGTGACAACAAAGGGGTCCCCCTGCCCTGTTGACAGAAGGGAGTAGGAAGGAACCACAAATCTGGGGTCAAGGTGACTTTCTTCAGTAAGGGACATAGTCACCTTCAGCCATGATGATGTCAGGCAGTAAATCAGATGCACCAGTTTTAGTTGGCTCTTATTAGAGCAAGAGATGCCAATTTTAAAAGATTGCCGTCTTGTCCAATTTTTAAGTATACCTAGTAATACATAAAAGTATTTGAAATCTAAGGAACAAAATACACTAATGAACAAATAAACAGAGGCATGGAGACATGGAACAGACTGACAGTTGCCAGGGGTGGGGGGCGGAGGGAGGACTGGATGCAAGAAGGTGAGGGTCTCAGCCAAAGAGCCGTGTATGCGTGACCTGTAGACACGGACGACAGTGCAGCGACGGTCAGATGGAAGGGGGGTGAGGGTCGGGCAGCGGTGGGCAAAGGAGCGGGGGGATGGGAACATCTATAATAGTGTCAACAATAAAAATAAAGTTGAAAAATAAAAAAGTTACATAGAGTTTGGAGAAATTTACCTCTTTAGGTATTTACAATCTTTTAAATATCAGATCACAAAGAAGAATCAATAAAGGATACACAAATGTGAGTCCACATTAATATGTGCTCAGTCCCTAACTGTGGGATCTCATCTTATCTAATGATGGGTTGGCTGTATATGAGTTTTCCTGTTACTCATGTTACCGAGCTCTGATTTTAGAGGATAATTGGTAATTGACTTCTGTTCGAGCTTAGGCAAATATTGAAGCATATAATTTAATAAGTTAAATGTCAGTTTGATTTCAGAAGTGGATTTATTCCTCATAAAGTAGATTCTTATTTCATTAAAAATGAAAACATAGAAACAAAATTACATTTATTCATGTTTAAATGCCACTGTTTTCTCAGAATTGTTTCTAGGCCTGATTTTGGGATCTGCCCTACAGCATCAGGCTTCAGTTGAAGCACATACCTGACAACTGTGCAGGCTCCGGAGGAATACCAGACGATGGGAAACAGGATAGCAGAGAAAAATAGCAATTTAGTGAACAATGATGAGCCAATTAGACAAAAAACATTGGCTGGAACTTCATGGGACAGCACCGAACCATTACTCACTCCTGTGGCATTCAGAATCATAACATCAATCGTGATGAACTGCTTTGGTAGTCATGTGTCCATAATATGTAATTCCATAAAAATTCTCTTGGTTTTGGCATTAATTAATAGTGACTGTATTTTATAAAATGGCATATTTCATTGGAAACACTTGCGTTTGAACATGTCCGCTAAGAACTTGAAAATCTTTCCTAGCATTCATTAAAATTATAATTGCTGAGTTCTCATGGGAAAAAGTAGTTTCTCATTTTAAGTCCTGCAGTTTCAATAGGATTTGATATAGCATTTTATTTCACTTCTCGTCCTAATGACTCATTGCATTCTTTTCCCCAGGACTTATCCCCTGTTTACCCTCCCGAGTTCTCGCTCATGTAGGCACAAGCCTAGCGAATCAATAGGCATGACTATTTTCATGAACAGTTGAGTAGTTCCACCTCTGTAATGTCATTGGAAAACATTGTCTAGTCTGCGAGTTTAAGGAAAATTTACAGTTCCTATAACTTTATATCTTGACTGGATTTGGCATTAATCTCTTTAAGATTAAATTATGGGGGAACCTTTTCAAACCTGACCTGGGATGTTCGAATGCAGTTCGAATGCATCCTCCTGTTACAGATGGAGACAGCTAGCAATAACCAGCTTAATTAATGACTTGCCCAAGTTCACACAAGTGAAAAGCCAAAAGCTAGATTTGTGACTCTTGCACAATCCATTAGACTGTTTGCATCTAAGTCACCATAGTAGGATTAAATATAATTTATATATCTTTGTCAGTGCTATTTAATGAGTAAGACCTATTTACATAAATGCTTTAGCATTTCCGTGCCCTCTGGGCCATTAAGGCAATTTATTTTTATAATTTTAATCGTTATAAGCCTCTGAGTGTATAAAATAAATTCAGAAACAGAATGAAGGCAGATCCGTTTAATTTTATTATGATTAAACCTCGTGGTGTCAGCGCTGGGATTCAGAAATGAAAGCTCTTCGTTAGATATTGGCTATTTGTTATGTATGTTGTGGTTTTCTTTAAAAAGTTCTAAAGTTACATTCAGTTAAGGAAAATACGCCTTTATTTCTGCAGATTTCCTTGTAAACCATCGAAGAATACATAGTGTGTTTTCAAAGATGTGCAGCCTGTTTCTTTAACATAACAGCCCTACAGAAAGTCAACAGAACTGCCTCTGTGACCCCTAGTTTCCGATTCCTCACAGATCCCTGAGTTGTCACCTGCTTCTGTCTGCTGTTGCCATATTGGGGTCCTTGAGAACAGAGCCCATATAAGGATAATCTCTGGTCACATTCTCTTCTCTCCAGTGAAAAGATCCTACCCTTTTTGTTTTTTAAATTTTGGGAGAATGACTCAAACTTCAACACAGTTGTAAATTGGAGCCCAACTTAGTTCTAGACAAACATACCTTTCCCCTTGAAATAGCAGTAATCTGGCATCTGAAATAGATTTATCATCACCTTAAAACTTGTTAGCAGTTTTCCTTGAGTGACTTAGTATTTTACGCTTGCATCTGAGAACAAATGAAGATTGTGAGACACCACTGAAAATAGAACTTTAGTATTTTGAAGGAATTACTGAATTACATTGTTCCTCCATGCAGTTCAGAAACCACCCCTGGAATTTCTCTCTTTATTTATACTTTATAGATACTAGAATCTGTTTCTACTTCCTTTATAAAAAATAGGAAGGTTTCCCAGGCTGTAATTTTTACTGTAGACTTTTGTAATGATCAAATACAACATTCCTGTGGAAAATATACCTTATAGTTGTTTAGCTGATAATCCACACTCTGCCTCGTAAAACCTAGGGATAGTTTTAATAAGCCATTATAAACTCTATCATTAAATAACATAAATCCTTTTTTTAAAACCTCTTTTATGCCAGGTACATTTTTGTATTGTGAGAACTGCATTAAAGCAAAGCAGGGCTTGTAACAACATAGTAGAATGTACTTGAAATTCACATTGCAAATGTAACAGGACAGACTTTCAAAGCCAGTGTGCCTGCCGTGCCACCGGCTCCCAGAATCCATCAAGTATTGGACATCTGTCCCGTTTCCATTTTACTCTTTCTTACAATTTCCTAAATATGTTGGTGTGGTGCCAGCTCAGCTTGAAATCATGAAAGTTGACAAGGTTTATATAGTATACTATCTACAAATTAAAAATGTAAACAAAACTGAAAGGGCCATTTTAACCTATTAAAGAAGGCATTTTTAAAGGTTTGAAGGCATCACTTACATATAAATCAGTGAAATTATAAAATTTTCAAAATTGGAAAATACTTTGAAATCTATATAGTCTAGCCTTTCCACATCACATTTAAGAAAGTGAATCCCAAAAAAGTTGGGTGAGTTTGCCAAAGAACCATGCAGTTAGAACTAGGCTAGAACTGCCTCGGGTACCCAACCCGTGACCAGTGCGTCCCAGGGTGGCTATGAATGCGGCCCAACACAAAATTGTAAGTTTCCTTAAAACACTGAGATTTTTCTGTGTGATTATGTGCCTCAGTGTGTTTAATATGTGGCCCAATACAACTCTTCTTCCAGGGTGGCTCAGAGACGCCAAAAGGTTGGACATCCCTGGGCCCACTTCCTATTGTATTCTAGTCCATTAGACTTTCTAAAAGTCATAGAAATCTGGTTTTGTTCTCATTTATATAGACTGATTTCCTGTACTGTAGACTTATACTTAAAGCATTTTGTTATTGATTTGAGTGAGTTACTTGCACATTCCTCTAAAAATAATGTTAGTTTGAACTTTGCCCTCATTTTTACTAACCTAACCCTTGGATCCATGTTGCCTTCTCTGCTGTAACTTTCATTCTTAGAATTTTATTCTCTTCAATTAGAGCCTGATTCCAAGTGCGATTTTTTTTCTCCATGAAGAGTTGAGTTATAATTATTTCTGTCTTCAATTTCATGTCGGTAATGTTCATGTGCCATCAAAGTTCTTACTCCTGTTCTGTTTCCCTGGTAGCTTCTGATACAGTTAGTTGAATACTTGTCAGATAGGGATAAATGCTGACTACATATGGGGCTTTTGTTCAACTCAATAAACACTATTTTGTGTCTTCCATATGAGAGCACAGTGCTATCACAGGACGAGGATGGCTAAAATACGTGAATTTTATTTCTTAGTTTTGAATGCCTCCAAACACTTACAGGACGCACAGGGCAAGTGCTGCAAAGCTGTCAGACATTCCCTGTGGTCTATGGGAAGGAGGTGCAGTAGAGGCTTGGGATCAAAAGTGCACACGTGATTAAAGGCCCAAGAATTTAGCAGGTCTACCCTGAAGAATCTGAGGTTTGGATTTGGACACTGGCATATATTTTATTTCCTCAGTTGACATTAAGTTACAGAATCACCTTGCACACTTTGCATTAAAATTCATGAATTCCACAGATGTGAATGGAGAAGTCGGGGAGGGGAATGTGAGTAGTTGTATATTTGCCTTCTATGGGACATCAAGAAGCTGGATTAGATTTGGGGAAGCACTAGCACTGCTAAAACATATTCAGGCCCAGGAGACACTGTCTGCTTATTCCATTTTCTTTATTTGATGTGGAGAAAGAAAGTTCATGGCAACCAACACCAGGTTACTAGTCATGTGACATGAGCAAGTCACTTAACTTATCTGAACCTCTGTTTCCTTATCTGTAAAATAAGGTTGAAAGCTGCAAGTCAAATGAGTTGAAAAGTGGAAAGTATTTTATAAACAGTTGGCATTCTGATGATATAAAGGGTGATGATCATTCTCCTGTGTGTTTTCTGGTTATTCTCCTGTACTTTTTACATGCAGAGACCCACCAAAGTCTGGCTGGTGAGGACAGATGCTTATTAAATTTGTCTACAATGATACCGAGTAATCGATAATGCATGGTGGCGTTAATGACCCACCAAAGTCAGTTGATCTATTTGGTATCCTTACAGGCCTCTCTTCCTTCTGGTGTGAGCCTTTGTTGACTATAAAATGCCTTTTTGCATTTCCATCCATCTCTTTTTTGTGATACCACAGTCACCTCCTGAATTACTGTAAAAAATCTTGAGAGTCTCAGGAAAGTCAAATCCTATAAACTTTTAGCTCTGAAATTTCTAAGTATAGAGCACACAATATGCCATCATAAGTTTAGGTAATTGATTTTAAGAATTTTTCATTGTGTACTGGAACACCTAAAAAGTGGAAGTCCTGGGAATAATATAATATATTTAACATCTGTGCATTTTCCCTCGATTTGTAGTCATATTTTCCTGGTGGCAGCTGATCAAGTTGAAATGCTAAGTTTTAAAATATTCTAATATTAGATGTACTCAAATGCATCAACTTTTATCAGCATACTTTAAATGGCAACAAGAAAGCCTACCTAGCGAAGAAATACATTCTAGTTTTGTATGTAATTTATTCTATAAATCTTTGTACAGCAGAATGTTCAGGACACTATACTAATAACTTGAACATATTATATACACATAATACATTTTAAAATCTCTCTATATTTTTATGTTTATTTATATTTAAAGTCATTATGTATTTTAAAATCTAAAAAGGAAAACTAAAATACAGAGAAATAGCCATCACGTGAGGCATTATATGACAAATGCCATGTAAGTTTTAAAATGAGGGTGTTCTAGAAATTCAGAGGCGGGAAAAATAAGGAGTGGCCTCGTGGAGAAAGTGGCAATTGTGTAGTACCTTTAAGATGTTACCCTAAAACATGAGTGACACAAACCAAAACAAGCCAGGATTTGGGAATCTAGCTCAAGAGTTGTCAATTTCCACTTGGGGAAAGAAAACATTTATCTGGGCACATCAGATGGATGAAAACAAGGAGTTAAACAGGAGAGAAAGGGACTTGATCGTTTAAGTACTGGGACACAATGGCAGACTTTGGGTGGGACATTTATTATCATTGTAGTATCTTACACTGATTCATCTGATGTTGATGTGCTCAGTTAGGAGAGATTACAACAAAAGATCAGTCAAAGAGGCTGCTCCAGTGATTTGGAAATGAGCAAATCAGGGTCTCTGCTAGAAGGGTAGCAGTGATGTTTAAGCAGAAAGGAATGAGAAATTGTGAAGAAAGACTTGACAGGACTTGGTTACTCATTGTCCTTAGTAAGGAAGCAGCAGAGATAGGTAAGTAGAGAGCAATTGTTAGTGTAGAGAAGAAGTTGAGTATTTATTTTCGTCTTGTTGAATCTGCCCTGGAATGGGAAATTATATCTGAGAGCATTGCAAGAACTTTTGGCTGCAATGGCCGAGTCCCAGGTATCCGTTGAGGATTCATGGAATCTAGGAGAAGCACCAAAATACTGGAAATGGAAAAGGTTTCCTTTTTTTTTTCAGGTAGGAAAAAAGATGGACTCTACAAGATACAATCCAGCAAGATTGGTACTACATGAGTTGTGAGCATGTAGAAAAATAACTGGTTAATAAATGCAAAAAACTACCCAAAGTTCAGTTTAATTAGAGAATAAAAAGTAAAACAATCAGACATATTTCTCCCATCAAATTGGGGCAAGCAAAAAGGAAAGTTTGATAATCTCAGGTATTAGTGAGACTATTAAGAAATGGATAGTCTCATGTACTGTTGATGGGACTGAAATTGATACAGCATTTTGGAGGCAATTGGGTAGTATATATTCAAACTAAAACTGCAAATATTCAGTAACCAAGCATGTTTACTTCTCAGGGAAACCCTGGTACTAGTGCAAAAGGAGGTATGAATAAGAAAGTTTGTTGTGCCCGGCTGGTGTAGCTCAGTGGATTGAGCGCGGGCTGGGAACCAGAGGGTCCCAGTTCGATTCCCAGTCAGGGCACATGCCTGGGTTGCGGGCTAGGTCCCCAGTGAGGGCCATGTGAGAGGCAACCATACATTGCTCTTTCTCCCTCCCTTCTCCTCTCTCTGAAAATAAATAAATAAAATCTTTAAAAAAAAAAAAAAAAAAGAAAGAAAGAAAGTTTGTTGTAACATTAATTATAATGGGGAAAAGAAGGAAATAACCTAAGGGTTCATCAGTGGGGGGATGGCTGAATAGACTGTGAAACTGTATGAAATAATTCTGTGACAGGACAAGGAATGATGTAGATCTATAGGAAATGACCTTTAAAGCAAAGTGTTGAGTGAGGAGAAGGAAAAAAGAGACAGTTTTAGAACTGTGAGGATAGTGCAGTTCCATTTATCTGAAGTACATGGATATCTCATATAATTCACTACGCCAAGTCTGGAAGAATTACAAAACAAAGTGATTTAAGTAGTTACTTCTTTGTAAGGTTAGAATATCTATCAGTCTAGTCTCATTTTCATGTCAGATAGGATTGCTGAACTGGTAGATTAAAGAATATAGTTATGCAAGATTTTTATTGAGAAAGTCTCTAATTTAGGGTCTCTAGCATTTAGCTGAGTGCCCACCATATTCTTTAGCTATGGACCAATCAGTAAATGTTTATTGGATAGCTGAGTGGATAAATAAATTGCAGTATGAAGCATATTTTCCAAAGTAAAAAAGCAACTGATTTATCAATAACATGGATTCCTAGAAATAATGAAGCCACATTTTAAAATTTTCTCATGGAAAATCACTTTCAAATTATTGTATAATATGCTGCCTCGGACCATTTCTAATTTAATCTTTATAACAATCCTGTGAGGATAAATATACTTCATTAAAGAGGAAACTGAGGTTCAAAGAGAGAAAGTACAATACTATATATCATCAGTTCTAAGATGCCCATTTTGGATTGCATTTTATAGTCACTATCAGTAGGCTCCAGTCGTGATCAAGTTGTTATTGACTGCACATGTGCTGTATGCTTGAGAACTTGCGGAATTAGTGAATGATATGGATAACAACCCTAGAGGTGACAGTGGAGCTCTACTGCTCGATTGTCAATGCTTGTGTTCATACAGAGAACAAAATTGTGTTGGAACACAACTGAGACATTGAGAACGGAGTGTGAAAGAGAAGAACTATGGTGTGAAGAAATTCTTGGGAGGACTTCCGGCCAAGATGGAGATGTAGGTAGATACACATTGCCTTCCTCCACAACCAAAAGAAGGACAACAACAAATTTAAAAACAAAAAATAACCAAAACTGCCAGAAAATGGAACTGTATGGAAGTCCAATAACCAAGGAGTTAAAGAAGAAATATTCAGACTGGTAGGAAGGGTGGAGACAGGCAGCCAAGGTGGAGAAGAGGCCAGCAAGGCAGCGGCTAGAAGACTGGATGATCCCACATTAGCGTGCAGTTAAACTGGGAAGAACCACTGGGGAGTGAGACAGACCACACAACCCAGGGTTCCAGGAAAAGAAAGCCTCAAAAACCTCTGGCTGTAAAAACCTGTGGGGGTTGCAGCAGTGGGAGAAACTGCCAGCCTCACAGGAGACTTTGTTGGAGAGACCCACAAGGTCCTAGAATGTACACAAACCCACCCACCTGGGAATCAGCACCAGAAGGGCCCAATTTGCTTGTGGGTGGCAGAGGAACTAACTGAAAGCTGGCTGAGAGCAGAACAACTGGCACTGTCCCCTCTCGGACCCCTCCCCCACAGACAGCACCACAGCACAGCAAAGAGGGTTGTCCCACCCTGGAGAATATCTAAGGCTCCGCCCTTACAACTTAACAGGTGCACCGAGATAAAGAAATACAGCCCAAATCAAAGAACAGATCAAAACTCCAAAAATAGAACTAAGCTATAAAGAGATAGCCAACCTATCAAATGCACAGTTCAAGACACTGGTAATCAGGATGCTCACAGAAATGGTTGAGTATGGTCACAAATTAGAGGAGAAAGTGAAGGCTATGCAAAGTGAAATAAAGAAAAATTGACAGGGAACAAACAGTGACTAGAAGGAAACCAGGACTCAAATCAATGATTTGGAACAAAAAGAAGAAATAAACATTCAATCAGAACAGAATGAAAAAACAATTCAAAAAATGAGGAGAGACTTAGGAACCTCTGGGACAACTTTAAACATTCCCACATCCAAGTCATAGGGGTGCCAGAAGGAGAAGAGGAAGAGCAAGAAAATTAAAACTTATTTTAAAAAAATAATGAAGGAGAACTTCCCCAATCTGGCAAAGGAAATAGATGTTCAGGAAGTCCAGGAAGCCCAGAGTCCCAAAGAAGTTGAACCCAAGGAAGCACACACCAAGGCACATCATAATTACATTAGACAAGATTAAAGATAAGGAGAGAATCTTAAAAGCAGCAAGAGAAAAGGAGACAGTTACCTACAAAGGAGTGCCCATAAGACTGTCAGCTGATTTCTCAAAATAAACCTTGCAGACAAGAAGGGGCTAGGAAGAAGTATTTGAAGTCATGAAAGGCCAGGACCTACATCCAAGATTACTCCATCCAGCAAAGCTGTCAGTTAGAATGGAAGAGCAGATAAAGTGCTTCCCCGATAAGGTCAAGATAAAGGAGTTCATCATCTCCAAGCCCTTATTATATGAAATGTTAAAGGGACTTATCTAAGAAAAAGATGTGCAAAAATATGAACAGTAAAATGACAACAAACACACAACCATCAACAACTGAAACTAAAAAAAAAAACCTAAGCAAACAGCTAGAACAGGAACAGAATCACAGAAATGGAGATCACATGAAGGGTTATCAACATGAGGGGGAAGGGAGAGAATGGGGAAAAAGGTATAGGGAATAAGAAACATAATTGGTAGGTACAGAATACACAGGGAGATTAAAAATAGTATAGGAAATGGTGAAGCCAAAGAACTTATATGTGTGCCCCATGGACATGAACTAAGGGGGAGGAATGCGGGAGGGATGGGGGGTGCAGGATAGAAGGGAATAAAGGGAAGAAAAAAATGGGACAACTGTAGTAGCATAATCAATAAAATATACTTTTAAAAAGAATAATATTAATCTTATAAAAAGGGAAAAAATCTTGAAATACCTTAGATTATTTCACTTAAATTTTAATTTTCATATATGTTTGTATATGATATATGATAAAAATCCAAATCTGAAGAAGTCTAGAGCTCTTTTAATGTGTATAAATGAAACTTCTATATGACAAGAAAAATTGACAGGGAACCAACAGTGATTGGCAGTTAATTTTCTTTCTTAGTGTATTTTAAACCAATAGTAAATCTTAAAAGTAGAGGATATTATAGATTCAATGAAATACACAAACATGCCCAAGGTCATCCAGCCAGAGAGTTACCCTGAGTTACTGCAGTGAATTATAAGGTGAACGGAATTGGATTGGACACTTTCAATCTTACTCATAACTAACTTTTGATGTTTTGTGTTTCAAGAAGTAGAGAATTGTTACGGAATTGTCAGTATGAAAAAAATATTGTGTCTTTAACATTATTTGGAAAAACTGTGATTCTTTCCCATGCTCAATAAATAATAAGATGTACATCCATATAACACTTAATATTTTCAAAACATGTATGCATATTAGCTAAATTATAATAGTATGTGAGAGAAACGTGCCGCCCTCCCATATAGCAGTGAAGAAACTAATGCAGGCGGAAATTAGGCAAAGTGATTATACTACTTAGAAGTAAGAAGAAGAGGGGTTTTCAGGAACTACTATAAAGGACACATGGATGGAACTGGGGGAAAGGGTGGAAGCAAGGGAGGGAGGTGGGTTTGGATGGGGTGCGGGGGAAGGGGAGGGGAGAAAATGCAGACAACCGTAATTGAAGAACAATAAAGTAATTTAAAAAAAGAAGTAATAAGCAGATCCCAGTGGAAAACTGAGACCTCTCTCCTGGTCCATGAAGCCTTAAATGATGAGCGTGCCAGAGAGATCCTGAAAAGTGTGCCTGGACTAGAATAACTTCCCAGATTTGGATGAATATTGGGAAGACAGGTTTCTTTTAATTGAGGTGTGAGAGACAATAAATTAAGTGCATTAATCTCTAACATGTGTACTACTTGATGGGGTTTTTTTGTTCGTTTTTGCTCTTGTTTTTGCTGATGTAACCACCACCCAGATGAAGAAGCCTTTTAGGTTTCTTCACGCCCTTCCCATTCTACAACCCGCTCCCTGGAGGTAATCAGTGCACACGAGCTTACTTCATATAATAGTGTATACAGCTGTGTGTACAGTTTTTATTACTCCATCAGTGCTATGAGGGGGTCATTTGCTCCATGTCTTTGTCAAGACTTGAAGTGGTCCAGCCACCGAAGTGGTCTCTTGTTACACTGTTAATTTTCAGGTTCGTGATGACTAATAGCAGTAAGCACCTGGACATTTAGATTTCCTCTTTTGTGAAGTGCCTGTTTATATCTTTCACCACTTTTAAACGTTTGGTGTGTGTCTTTTTCTAATTGATTTTATATATGTGGGCGTGCCATTTCTCAGATATATGCAGTGATAAAATCTTCTCCCAATGTGTAGGGATGCAAATGGGATCCTACCCATCTCTTCACTCAGAGCATCAGACATGATTTTATTATCACCTGGACCTCTTATATCTAAGCACTTTGAAAATACATAGAAATAACAGAGGCAAAACATTTCCCTAATGCCTTTTTAGTCTATTTTGACAGCTCAGGATATGGAATTCTAACATTCTACACTGGTATATTTTAAGTCTTCAGTAAAATATTTTTAACTATAAACTAAGTATATGTGACAGGTAGTGAAACCTCATAGGCTTTTAAATGTTAAAAACTTTCAATTTCCATTGTGCATATTTCCATTAAAAAAAAAAAGAAATGCTGTAAATACAATGCCAGAAAGGAAAAGGAGTTTTTAAACTTTAAGGAAGAAAAACTTTCAGCTGTCTTTAGCTTTATAAATACATAGAGTCTAATGTGTATGTGGGGGCAGGAATAAACCATAAAGTATATTTTTAAAAAGCAAACTACATTCAAGTATAAGCATTAAGGAAACACCAAGACTTGCAGGCCTGGTATCTCTTGGCGGACCAAGAAGCGACCTGTCTGACAGTCTGTGGTGACCCTAAAATCAGTGCGAAACAATTGCCTGCTCACAGCCTGATGAAGAATTTCAGAAACCATTTTCATTCAGAAAGACTGTGTATGTTGATTCCAACAAAGAGGAGGAAAGAAGAAGGGATTGGAAATAGGCAAAATAATGTTTTGTCGTGAGGGATGCAACCCAGGTTTTTACATTGATTAGTTTGCCTGCAAACTTTCATGCTTTTGACTGTCAGTCTAAAGAAAATTTGGAATTATTCTGATTTGGGATTGTTGATTTAGCTTTCATTCTAAAATACAAAGTCTGTCTGGAAAAAAGTCTAGCCGTTGTTAATATAACAAGAATGGTTTATGTGACCTTGCTGTAACCTGGCAGCCAGTAAGAGTGGACTGGAATGCACATGCATGAACAATGATGATTTCACTGTACTTGGTGGGGGCGGTAGACGCTATTGAGTGAGCATGTGTACTGTGTAGCCATTGCGTTCAAAATGACTGAGTGAGTAGAGCAATGAATCTGCCTCAAATTTTGCAGTAACCTTGAACATTCCTCTGCAGAAAGTATTCACATGATTCAGAAGGCCACAGTTATGGGCAACTGGTGATTGGCAGCTTCATCATGACAAGGCGCTCATTCATGTATCACATCTTGTGCAGAGTATTTTGGCAAAACATCAAATCACACAGGTGACTCAGCCCCCCTACAGCCCAGATTTGGCACCCTGCAACTTCTGGATTTTCCCAAAACTAAAATCACCTTTGAAATGGAAGAGATTTCAGACCATCAGTGAGATTTAGGAAAATGTGATGGGAAAGCCGATGGCAATTGGGAAAACTGTGTGAGGTCCCAAGGTGCCTCCTTTGAAGGGACTGAGGTGTTATTGTCCCATGTATAGTGTTTCTTGTATCTTCATCAATAAATGTCTCTATTTTTCATAGTACAGGGCTGGATACCTTCTTGGACAGACCTCATATTTCAATAGTTAAGCTAAGTAAGAGTCTAAAAACAACCCAAAGTTATTTATATCATTGCCCCGTCCCTAAAATGGATTGTTTCATTGTCTTTCAGAATCTCCTCTCTAGCTTTTACTTTAAATATTAAAAGTATAAAGTTTAATGAACCATCTATTCTGTAGGATCTGTGTCAGGATTGGAGATTAAAAACAATACCTGAATAAATTGTACTTACAGTTTTTAAGCAGCAGTAATCCACTGAAGACATAAACAACACTGTTAATATAATTTTAAAAATGATGTATCATTTCTTAGGAAATTCTGAAGCTTTCTCCTTTCTGTTTCTGTAGAGTACTTTTTCACTGATCCTTGTAGGATTTTTCTCATTTCACAGAATCAGAGACTTACTATATTTTACACGTTCGAAAGATTGCTGGCTACCAACTTAAATTCAGCGTTGGTAAAGGGATATGTGTGTGTGTGTGTGTGTGTGCTTGTGTGTATAATTTTAACTGGCTACTCCAGGAAAACACAACAAAAGTAAAAATCACCTACAAGCTACCACTTCAAACACTTGACATAAAAAAACAACAACAGAATCCTCTTCCTTTTGTTCCTCCTTCCCACCCCCACATCCAGAGATAATAACCTTTAACTGTAGCTAATCTCCTTTCAAACATTTTTTATATGTATTCAGGTAGGGCTGCCAGGTTTAGCAGATGAAAGAAAGACGTTCAGTTAATTTGAATTTCAGGGAAACAACAAATACTTTTTAGTTTAAATATGTCCCATGTAATATGTGGGGCATACTTGTATGAAAAAAAATATTTTTTATTTATCTGAAATTCAAATTTAGCTGAGTGTGCTATATTTTACCTGGCCGCCCTGATGCAGAGATATCCACACGAACAGGGCTGGGCAGAAGTACATTTGTACTTGTTCATGTGGAAAATGACATGCAGGTTCTGATTATTACAATAGCTTTATTAACTGTGTTTCACATTCTCATAGCTCTAAACCTACTTTTGCCCACCCCTGAACATAAACATGTACACTTGTACAAGCTGCATGTATTTCCTCTAAGGCTTATCCTTTTCGCTGTTGATTTATCTCGGTTATATATTAGAATTACTCAGGTTCCTCCTAATGGCTGCCTGCTATTACATTGTAGACTCATCATCATTTAAGTATTCCTGTATTGGTGGACATTTTTGGTGTTTTCATTTTTTTGTTTGTTTGGTTTTTTATTCTGTCAAACAATAGCACGGATCCTCTTTGTACGGACTTATAAACTCGTGCTATTGGTTTGTAGGATGAAATCCTAGAAGTGGAATTGCTAGGTCATGGCATATTTTTAGAACATTGTTTGTCCATTTCCTTTATACTTATTCACTGAGGCCCGAGGCATGAGCAGCTGAAGCACCAGGCAGGTGAGGCTGATTCGCGTGGTAGGCACCTTGCTTGACCTCCCAGAACCAGCCTCCTCCCTCGCTGTCGGCTCCATGAAACCAGAGCCTGCCACAGCATTGGCCCATGACACAAATTCAGAACGAATAAATATGAATTCACGCAAGGGGTTGCTGTGAGAAATGAAATCATGTATGTGAAGTGCCTGAGGAAAAAATAATGTCTATAAAACGTCTAAGATGCTCCTTTATTTTTCTCACCCCATCCCCACTTCCAGTCTCTTCTTCAGGGTTAAGGGGCTCTAATCTGGTGAGGGGGACTTCACGGTTACAATAAAGTCAGATCAGTTATGTGGCAAACTGTTACTAAGTGTGCTGAGAGATGTAGAAGGGGGAGCACCTGGCTTAGCTTGTGGGTATGAGAATTGCCTGGAACTTGGCCAAGGTCTGCTTAAGGTAAATGGTGAAAAACAAATTAGAAAGAGCCAGATAGACAGGATGTGTATGTCGGGAGTAGAGCAGTGGGGGGAACATTCTAGGCATGGGGGACAGCATTGCAAAGGGACAAAGATATAATAGAACATGTCACCTTCCGAGCATAGAAACAGCCAGAAATAAAACCAGACCAATTAGGTAATCAGGCATTTAAGTGCTTTAGGTAGCCAGCTAAGTCCAGCCTTTGTCTTAGAGTGAACAGGAAGGGACTTGGGTATGATTCAGATTTACATTTTAGGAGTGTCGTGTAGCCAGCACTGGGGGGAAGATGAAAGATGCTTAAATCGAAAAGCCAGAGCCACCTGTATTGGAGCACATTGCAGCCATCCAGGGAAGAGCTACTGGTGACGTGACAAGGACTGTGGAGATGTCAGATTTCTGGAACAGTCATTGGTGTGCATGGTGGTACCATTACACAAAGTGAGAAATACAGGTTGAGGAACAGATTTTGATGAGGGTGAAGAAACTGTTACTATTTTGGTACATGTTGAGGTTGCAGTTGCTGTGGAGTATTCTAGAAAACATGAGCAGGAAGCATTGAAGTTTGCAGGTCTGAAACTCAAGAGAACAGCCTCAGCTGCCACTGTGACTTGGGATGCCTCAGATTGTGACTAAGTCATGGTGGGAGCGATGAATGAAGGAGGTGAGGAGGTGAAGGCAGAATTCAGAATTTAAGATGTTTCTGAGACCGTGATTGGGAACACAAACAAACGGTGAATGTCTGTGGTTACCATCGTGGCCAAACAGAAAAGGGAGCTTGCCAGAGACCCCCGAAAGTAATACTGAAAGCCCAGATGAAATCAGCAGCCATGTGTGGTGATTTTTCCTCTAACAGTGGTAATCGTGGGAGCAGGGATGGCAGGTGAGGCTTCGGAAGATCTGTGTAAGGCGAAATGGAGGATGATTTTGTGGTGCCTGGAAAAAAATGATCCAGAAAGCTGAATGGGAGTTTTGGGTGAGCCAGGGAAAGATTTGAAGGCAAGAGGGATGTGTTTGAGACAATAACCAGTGCCAGGAATGACTGGGTACTCTGAAGACTAAGAGTTTCCTAGCTGTAGCATTGCCCATCTTTCCCTGGATAATTCCTATTTTAATTTTTATTTACTGATTGATTTTAGAAGGAAAGAGAGGTAAGGAGGAGAGAGAGAGAGACATCGATTTGTTGTTCCACTTATTTATGCATTCATTGGTTGATTCTTGTTTGTGCCCTGACCGGTGATCAAACCCTCGACCTTGTTATATCAGGACAATCCTCTAACCAACTGAGCTACCCTGCCAGGGCCAGAACTTCCTACAGTAATGCCAATTTTAATATTACCTTGCTGAATTCTTCTTTGTAAGGTAGTCATTAGATCCTTAACCTATTTCTCATTTTTGCCTGGGTGCATAGTTCTTCAGCTCCACTTAGCCTAAAGGCCCCCTTTTCTCTTGGCCTCCATGCTTTTCCTGACTAGATGTGACCACCCAGAGCTGCTTCTCCTTGTAGACTGAAGAAGTTATTAGTGAGGAGCATATGGTCCTCCTCCCCCTGGAGATACATTTGCTGCCTCCCTCCTAACAGGCTTCAGCTTAAAAATTCAGTCCTTGCAACAACACGAAAGAAAAAATGTGGAAATGCTGCCTCTTCTAAGGCCCCCATAAACAGCTGTGCATGCAGCTGTACCCAAAACAGATAATAGGCACAGATGTGTTTATGGGAGGGAGGCACGAATACTCTGTGTTGTTTTCAGCTGCTCGCCACTGCAAGGATTTCTTTGCGTCTTTAAGGAAGAGGTACATTGTGGTAAGCAGTGTTTTATGACCTATAATAAAAAGCCTTGTAAAGACCATTTTTTGACCAAATGAAGCTAAGTGTTCTTTTCAGAGTCTTCATCTGGTCCTCTCCCCCTCTCTGTATTGGAATGCACACAATTCAGCATTAATGGATAACATGAGGAAATAATATCACAAATTCTAGTTCCTATTTGTTAAGCTGGGAAAGCAACCAATGTTAATTATGTAAGAAAACTTATTAATGTTTTTTTCTACTCAATAGTAGCTTCTGAATTTGTATGTTAAGTAAAAAATTATGTTGCATTTTTTAAAGTGCACTGTTATTGTCCCATGAAGATACCTATGGGACAGTTTGAGGGGACCTCAATGGTTGAAAGCCCCACAGAGAAATCAGTTCAAGAATAGGGAAAAAGTAACTTCAAGCCACCTTAGAAAGTTGGGTTATTAGAAAGATGATTTCTAAGGACATTCTGTACCTAAAATCTTTACCTTCTACACCTAGCAATCTGTAGACTTTCAAAATTAAGAAAAGATTGTATCCTCTAATATGCTCACAGTTGCATTTGTTGGTCTTAATAATGATTGTCTGGAAAGATTGGAGGCTGTCGTACTCACTAGAGAGAACTGGATTGATCTGAACTTACTGGAGTATTGCTAGATGCCACTGCTAATGGTGGGTCCCCTTCTTGGTTTAGTGGTACCAGTCCCAAACCTGTTACCCAAACTGGGAGGTCCCCACATTGTTTTTAGTCCTCATAACCACCCTGCAAGAGAATGTTGTCTGACCCATTTTTTACCGATGACGAAACTAAAGCTAGATGCCAGGGGAGGGGAGGTTAAATAACAAGCCTAAAGCCACCAGTGTGTAACCTGAAGGTGTAATAGAGCCCTCAAAAGATGTCCCATGAATAGCCCTGGCTGGGTTTCTCAGTGGGTAGAGCGTCGTCCCAATGCACCCAAACGCGTCCCATTGAAGTTGACCTGTGAAAATTAACATACTACATTTGTCTCTCAGATTGCCCTTCCCCTGGCTTTCCCTTTCTAACATTTCAGATTTTGATTAGCGTGATTCAGACCTTTACTCTCTTATGTCCAGAATAGAATAGGCGCCTCCTGACAGCACCTCCCATCCATGCTATATGCAGAAATATCGATGCTAACATGCCATTCTTTCACACATTTTTCACGAGCTTCCCATTGACTACAAGGTAAGGTGCTTTAAGCTCCCTCCACCTGCTGCGTTTGCAGCGTGGCCCCGCTTAGCAGTGCGCCCTCTCCAGGAGCTGTTCCTGCTCTCCAGATACCTAAGCACTTGCTCTCTTCTAAGCCTCTACTTAGTGGAGTCTTCCAGAAAGATGCTTCCCCAACCAAACCTAATAGTAGCCCACCTGCAAGATTGGCTTGGATGCGCTTCTCCTCCGTGCTTACTCAGTGCTTACTCAGTGCTGTATGCCCACATGCCGTTATGCTGTGCCCTTGGGGGACCTTGCCAAATCCTAACCTGAAATGTGTAGGTGCATATTTAGGTCTTCTCTCTCCATGCAAATAGGAGATCCCTGGGACCTTGCCTTTAGGCATTTGTGTGTGGCATCGCCTGGCACAATGCCTTACACATGGAAGGGGCTTCATAATTCTTTTGTATAAATGGTAGAAATTCATTCCGTACAGGTACTTTACACTATATAAAGCACTTAAATATTTAATGCCCTTAATATCTCATATTATTAGAATACATAATTATTATTAAATATCTCCTTTTTGAGGTTATTTCTATTTTTATACATGTGAAAATAAAGGCCCACGGAGGTTGCAAGTAACCTGCTTTATTTAGATTATGTAATTAGTAAGCAGAAATTCAGATCCAGTGCTTTTAGCTCTAAATTCACGCTCTTTCTTTTAAGTCCTACTGCTCTCAAAACTGGAAATTGACATCTCACGTGCAGGTGACTTACTTAAGTTATATACATTTCCAAGAGGAATTTCTTTCCTGCTGTTTTGTGCCTCCATTTGGCAAGCATTCAGTAAATTCTCAGTGAATAACCAGTAAACCACAATGAAGGATTGTGGGCTTTCTCACTAACAACTCAGAAATCGGTTTAATTAATGAGAATGTTCCATGTAAGTCCTGTGCACAGAGCTGAGAGCAGAAGTCATTATACATCATCTTAAAGTCTTTCTACAAACTATTGAGTGATTTATCGAATCATGTAAAATCAACAGACATGTCTGCATAAGGTGCCTTGTTGGATTCTGTGGAAACTATGGAATGCACCATATTCCTGTTCCTCAGGGAATTTACAGTCTAGCTTACTAGCACTTGACAGTTAAAAAAATCAAATATATAATATAAAGTAATCTAATATTTCAGTTCTCTCTGTAGTCTTATGATGGCGGCAGGTAGGACTTATCCTGATCTTTATAAATAAAAAATGGAGGATCAGAGAAGTTGGAACTTGGTTAGTCAGTTGGCTAGTGGTTAAGGCGGAATGGAGCTTAGTCAGTAGCACTGGATGGAGAGACCACACTTTGAGAAACACTGATGGCGACAATATGAAATTAAAGGATTGTTTAGGAGATTTAGCCAGGGGTCCAATTCTGTATCAAGGAATGACTCAGGCAAAGTGATTTGATCCATAGAATGCTTCTCTTGGGGATGGAGGAGGCTAAGTGACCTGATCATAGTCATAACCCTACCTGTGGAACAACATGCCAAAATCCACATCTTTTGACGGGCAAGTTGCTAAAAATTCTGAATAGGGGTGGGAAAGTAGAAAGGAAACCCCCTTTCACTATTTGTATTCTATACTTCAGTGTTCATTATAGGCATAGGAGTATTATATTACTGAACTAACAAACCAAAAGTTCTTAACACACATATGAAGATGTTTTAATGGCTAGTAGGCAGGGATACTGATGTATATACCATGCATCTTCGGTCCTTATTCCCTACTCCACACCTACTTTTTCTGATTCCCTTGGAGTTTTTTCACCTGTTGATATATTCCTCACTAAAAATTGAGCAACAGATTTGTACTTATTGACATGCAAATGATTCAGTATATATTGGGAAGAGTCAATGAATTCTTTTAAGCTAATAGCTTTTATAGATTTCATGGTCGTTTTCCAGTTTAGTTTGGTGCTCGCTTCACTATGAAAAGTCATTCCGTGTTTATTGGCACCCATTAATACCGTGTGCTGAGAGTCTAGCACATCTGGAGGACGCGCGATTCGAGCAGACCGCGCTCTCAGGAGACAGGGCCACAGGGCAGTGAGTGAGGCAAGATGGCAGAAGCCCTCAGGAGTTCCCAGAGGCAAGGCCAGAGAGCTAGGTGGGCTTTGTCTGAAGGCAGTCGGGCATGGGAATGATCTGATAGGATCAGGTTTGCATGTTAAAAAGATCAGACTAGCCAGGGTGTTAAGAATGGATTTGAGGAGTGAGATCAGTGCGGGGAACTGTAAGGAATACTTGTCAAGAAAGATGAGGACCTGGCCCACGAATGCGGGGACTTCAGAGGTACAGGAATTGTATAGGACCAAATGACAAAACTTGACTGAGGGACCCAGAAGACAACTTGACAGAAAAAGAACCATGCCATGCTGTGAAAAGGAAAGACTTCACATTGTAAAAGTGTCAGTTCTCCCCAAATTAATCTTAAAAACCAGTGAAAATACTAAAGGGACTTTGGGGAGGATATAGGAACTCAATAAAATGAACTTAAAATCAGTGTAGAATAATAACATGTAAGAATATCCAGGAATGTTTTATAAAGAATGGAAAGAGGAAACTTGCCCTAACACATATTAAAGCATATTCTAAATATTTGAGTAGTAAAGGGGAGAGGCACTCTCAACAGAGCTGAACAAGTCAAAGTCCAGAAACAGATTCAAATAATTTAGAACATGACTTAAAAAGTGAGTGATTTGCTAAATTTCTTTTCAAATGTCTTGCTTAAACATAACATTTGATTGTGTTTTCTCTATTGTCAGACTTAGTATTCTATTCTCAGCCTAGAATAGAGTATTAAAATTATTTCTTTAACACTAATACGAGTATCTAAATTGCGTGTATTAATTTCTATACCTTATTTATACTTGAAATTTTCACATGAGGCTTTAGATAACATATCATTGTTTATGTGCTAAAAATGTTTTCTCTGAAAAAACGGGTAATTTAATAAATATGTAAAAACTTTGGCTAAAGATAATATGTAAATAGTAATAGCACACATCCATTAAAAATTGAGCAATAGATTTGTATTTATTGACATGTAAATGATTCAGTATATATTGTCATGTGAAAAACTACTTATAAAATCATGTACACTAGCATTCCATTTATAAAAACAGAAAATAACTATCTATGTGAGTGTATTTGTATAGAAAAATTATGGAAGGATACACTAATATGTTCATCATGGTTACCTCTAGATGGAAGAATTGTGGGTGGTGTTTATTTACTTTCTTTTTCTTGTATTCCAATTTTCTTTTAATTTAACAGTATCTATGTGACATTTCTAATCAGAATCGTAGAAGATCTTTTCATTGGAGAACGATGAAGAGGAGGAAGGGACCCAGTGCGAAATGCCCCAGCAAGGTTAAGTTAGGAGTGGGACCTCCCACTGGTTGAGTCAGGCAAGCGGCGATTGGTGATCCTGTAGGAGCTGCTGCATCTCTGTCCACTGCAGTGATGTAATGTGCGTGAGGAATGAGAAACTGCACTGCTGTGTAAAGAACATTGGCTGAGAAAGGAAGGGGGTTGCTTGGGTTGTTTACTGGTCAAGGACCAGTAGAAAGGGACCAAACCCCAGATACAGTGCAGAAGGGGAGTGGTTAGGAGAGCGAGGGTGGTTGAAGAAGTAGAGTGAATGCAATCCAGAACATAGGAAGGAGGAGAGTACCGCCTCTCCTTTCCTACCAAGAGACAGGGAGAGGGGTAAATGCCAGTGCTTACAAACGTATAGGTGGGGCACAGGCAGTTGATAGCTTTCCCTTGATGGTCTGTATCTCTCTGAAGTGGAGTGCCTGCTAGTGTGCTAAGAGAAGGAAGGAAGAGGATAAG
This sequence comes from Micronycteris hirsuta, assembly GCA_004026765.1. Taxonomy (NCBI): domain Eukaryota; kingdom Metazoa; phylum Chordata; class Mammalia; order Chiroptera; family Phyllostomidae; genus Micronycteris; species Micronycteris hirsuta. The sequence goes on from PVJI01003276.1 coordinate 63,722, forward strand.
GAAGGGGCACCAGTAGGAATTTAGAATGGCCTACAAGGACAGCCAGAGTGTTGACTAGGGACCTGTAGGATTACCTGGTCTCACTAAGGTAGTCAGGATCGGAGACTCACCTGACAATGAACACATACGTGATTGTTTTTTCCCCCCAAAACGGCTCTCTGCAACACAGGTATAACAACCGAGAAAGAGTCGTGTAGCTAATTGAGGACTAAGCTTTGCATAAAGGATAAGGTAGAATGACCACGGAACAAGAGAGGTGAGGGACTTGGCAGAGCTGGTGAATGATGCGTGAATAAGTGGCTCTCCAAATTTAATTAATCGTGCTGTCTAATAAGCTTATGTAAATTTAAGTGGTATTTTGATATTCAAGTGAATGTAATTAAAGTAACTCAAAATTTTTTAAATTGAAAAATAGATCAGAGGTGAGTAATAACACATGCCTGATTTATTCATGGGAGTAGATGGCAAAAAATGGCTGGGGTTAAAGAAGTCGAAGTTCTCTGAAGCTGAGGCGTAGCTAGCGCATCCTGGAGACGCGGAAACCAGGCAGGAAGATGGGAGGGTGGGCTGGAGAGGATGAGCCCTAGTCCCTGAGGAATCTGGAGGATGGCAGCAAATGATAGCGAGGAAGAAGGCAGTATTGTGAGCATTGATGGAAGGAAGTACACACGTCTCAGAGAGAAAAGGGTAGCCCCCTGGAAGGGAGAATAGGCAACAAGAAAGGAACGTTAGTACCTTCCCTGTGAGGGCAGGGGGACAAGGGCTGTGAATGAAACGTAGTGGCCTTAACAGCTTTTATTTAATATAATTTTAGTTAAGTTAGATTTGTTAGAATAAATTTCAACTTCAAGTTTCAGAACACTCAATGAACAACAAAACAGCTTTAAGTAAGGGCGTTATTATTGATGTGACTACAAGGCCAGAGGTGGGCAGCTCCAAAGTGGAATCAGCTGTTTACTGATGTCATCAGAGATCTCGACTCTGTTTTTTAATTACACTCGGGCATTTTATGTGGGCAGATGCTGTCTCCCTTTATGTTTCAAGATGGTTGCCACAGCTTCATACTTGTACCCTCAAGCAGTAGCATTTAGTGTAAGATCCATGGAGGTGAGGAGGAAGTATGCAGGAGAGTTTGTTACTGTGATCCTCTTGTAAAAGAAAACTGTACTTACAGAACTCTCTAGCAGACCTGCCCATACATCTCACTGGCCAGGACTGGGTCTCATGTCCATCCCTGCATCAATTCCTAGCCAATGGAAATGTGACTGCCTTGGACTAATCCTTCATTGCTGACAGCCCACAGTGTCTATTATGGTAGGAAAATGATAACACATTCCCCTTTGTGTGTAACCAACTTCTCTAATACATTACCTCATTTGAAGAGGAGGGAAGTCTGTAGTGCGGGGAACATTCTCAGAAGAGGGAATTGAGAGGGAACATGGGGAAAGATGAGAACATATTTCGTCCAAATGCAGCCATTATGAAGCATAATGTTTTTAAAATTTTTATGTTATAAAGAATATGTGTTGAAATGGGGAAATATCCACAGAATACAAACATCTGTCCAGTCATGTACTATGAAAAATACAGACATTTATTGAAGAACATACAAGATACAAGAAGCATTGTATATAGAACAATGATGCCTCAGTCCCCTTCAAAGTAGGCACCTTGGGACCTCACATAGTTCTCCCAGTCACCATCAGCTGCCCCATCGTATTTTCCTGAATCTCGGCGATGGTCTGAAATCTCTTCCTTTCAAAGGTGGTTTTAGTTTTGGGAAAACTAAAGAAGTCACAGGGTGCCAAATGTGGGCTGTAGGGGTCTGAGTCACCTGGGTGATTTGATGTTTCACCAAAACTGCATGAGACATGATGCATGAGCGGGCACGTTGCAGAGATGAAGCTGCCAATCACCAGTTGCCCATAGCTGCGGTCTTCTGAATCATCAGAATAGTTTCTATGGAGGAATGTTCAACACAAAATTTAAGGCAGATTCGTTGCTCTACTCACTCAGTCATTTTGAATGCAACGTCCACACAGTACACATGCTCACTCAGTGGCATCTACTGCCCCCACTGACCAGTACAGTGACGTCATCATTGTTTACACATGAGCATTCCAGTCCACTCTCCTCTGTTGCCAGGTTACATCGATGTCACGCAAACCGTTCGCATTGTACTAACAATGACTGGACTTATTCCAGACACTCCTCGTATTATTAAATGTTTTTAAAAGGATTACAAAACAATGTTTATAGAACAGAAACTATTTGGGCCATTAGCCAACAACCTAGGCAACTTATACTTTGCACTTTCTTTATTTATGAAATGCTGATTGTTCTATCCTACCCTGAAGAAGTTATACTTAACATTGCCTACTTGTAGTTTCGGTTCCTGATGCCTTTCCACTGTGAGTTAGTAATAGCCATCATGGTGAGGTAATGATTTCTCCTTTCACACTGTCCATTTAGTCATTACATTGTTCCTCAAACACCAACAGCATTTCCAGGATTGGTGAAAATCAATTGTTCATATTTCGAGTTAGTTGAGAGTGATTTTTTACTTACTCAGCATTATCATAGCTTCCAGGAATGAGTTCTTTTCATTCTCTCTTCAGAATACTAATTTTATTAATAAAATCTATATACAACGCCACATTTATGATGCTTTTATCTAGTTGCCTAGGAGCAGTAAAAATAGAAAGCCAGCGCTTGCAGTTAGAGGCCTTGCATTTGTTTCTGCTGAAGAGCCCCAAGGCAGTGTGATGACTGACACCTTGCTCAGTTGCCCATCCCCTGCCTCCCCCCCTCCACAGTACCCCACCACCACCACGCACTGTGCTGTAGCAACTGGTTCCGAGGCACAGCTTGCCTGTTCTTTGGAATAGACCTCAAAAGTGTCCCCAGGTCCTTCCTTTTATTGCTTGCTTTGAAGTCACCAAAAATTACAAGTTTCCAAGTGACCTGAAGTTTTAAAGAACTTGCTGTAACCCTCCTTTCACTTCGTCAGAATTTGTGTTGCCCTTTGTGGTTTGGGATGAAGCAGTGTTTGGGCACTCCTGAGAACCAAAGTGAGAAGGAAGGAGGGAAACCTGCTTGTACGGTAGTTTTTGCATCCCGTTCTTATAGTTGGTGAATTGATCAGTGAAAGCATAGGAGCTGTATAAATGTATACATGTATAAATGTGACTGTATAAATGTAACCACTCCTTAACTGTTAAGGAGTTGAAATTACATTCGGCCCTTTGAAGGCAACCGTGAGGATGATGTGGCCCCCGGTGAAAATGAGTTGGACACCCTGCTCTAGAGATTAGGTGTACAACAGTGTGACTACACTTAACACTAACCTATGCACTTAAAATGATTGAGATAGTAAGTTTTATGTTATGCATATTTGATTGCAACTAAAGAATTTTATATATGTATATATATGTATGTGTATACACACACACATACACACACACACACATAATCAGAAAAATATAAAAATTGAAGAGATCCTGGGACTGGGCCTCAGTATTGTCAATACTTTTCAGTATTTACTCAGTATTGTCTACTTTTCATATGACTTCATTGTCACCCTTATGTGTCGGCTCATGTGCTTTTTCACTTCTGCTTCTACAATCACGGCCCCTACCAGAAGTCAGCGTGTTATCAGCTCAGTAAAAAGCCTTCATGTGTGATCTATTTTAAACCATAGACTCCTCGGATGCACTTCACAGGAAACACACCAAGTTGGAAACCTTCATAGGGAACAACAAATCATTGTGAAGACAATTCTGTCAAAATTTGGATAATAAATTTGAAAAGACTATGGTTTACATTATAAGGAGGGAAAAAATATTATCTTTGTCTGCAAGATAATCTTGTAGACAAAGATAATATTGTTTATGTCTTATTTTAAAATTTTAATAGATAAACTGTTGATATACATGTTTGTTGCTAAAACTTTGAGGATGTGAATATATTACTTCCATTCAGTAGATACATCCAAAAATTTGAAATTGTCTATTGAAAGCTATCATTTCTGTGATTTACTGTGTGGAATAAATTGGATTATTTTAGTATCTTTTGGACCTATTTATACTATTTTGTAGTTGGAAAAAAGATCTAATGATAAAACTTTTTCCCATTAGAAAGTTTTCATTTTGCTTGTTTGGTTTTTAAAGAAATAAGAGGATTAGCGTTCAAGAACACCTAAAAGAAACAATTACAGGGCCTTAAAAATTTCTGGTTTTCAGATGGAAGTCCAGAGTCTTTTTAGGGGAGTTGCCAAGGACCAAACCCACCTAAAGTCACTAAAAGTCAGACTTCATTCCATGATGATGTCCTGTTGAAACATGCTTTCACGTTATCTGTTTCAGAAGGGTGCAGAGGGCGGCCCCAAGTGACTGTTTACCATTTAGCATGGCTAGGTGTTCAGACCTTTTATTCCAGGACTGTGCATTGTAACATAAAAAGGATTTGCCTGTGTTTAATTTAAAGAGCCTTAATTGGCAGTATCTGTAGTTTTATTGCATTGCGTCATTAAGAGTACTGTGAAATATTTGAGTCTATAATTTAAATTAATTTAGATTATAATATTGAGGAGCTAACAACAGATAATAAATGTAAGTAGAATCCATAAAGAGAATCCTTTGAAATGTCTTTGCAGAGTGCTTCCTGTGATTCAAAAGGAAAGCTGTTCTTTGGTCCTTGTGTAGTGCTACGGCTCATTTATTCATATTCTCAAGAATTGGGACTGTGTCTTACTGTGACCAGAGTTCCTGAGATGGTTGAGTATATTTCCCCTTTGAGATGAGGTGTTCTAGCGAATGATGGTTAACGATGAGGACGGGTCCTCAAATCAACTTACCACAGGTCCATTATGTTCGTCAGCCTACCTCACAGCTGAGTTACTGAAAGTGAAGAGATTTTTGACAAGATTTTTAAAAAATCTTTATTTCAAACTGCAATTGTGGCTAGATATTGTAGGTTTAAAACTAAGGAAACCCACTGTGCCAACAAAAATTTTAAAAAAAATTTAAAGCAGCCCAACAAAATCTGAAGAATGGCAATTCTTAGGCAGCACTAACTTTTTATACATTAATAGGCAGCACTTACATGGAATCAATGCTGCTGCAGTTATGTGGATTCACACTGCTTGGCCCGAGCTCAGATACGACACTAAGGCATTCTCATCCACTCTCCCATTTAAGCAAAGGAGAATTAGACTCCAAGCGTAAGCTCCAAATAACACAACTAAAACCAAATAATGATTATGACATATTGCGGGGAGGAGAACATGCAGCCACTAAAAAATCATATTGTGTGAAAAAAGTTTTTGTAGAAGTTTTGTTGTAGTAGCAACATATGATGAACTATTAAATGTTTGTAAAAGAACCACAAAATAATATGTACAGAACAATCACCATTTTATTTGTTATTTAATATACTATGGAACAAATATATTATATTTATAAATTATATAAATTATACTAATATAAATGTATATTATGTTTATACCTACAAATATAGCAGTACATGTGATTTTGAAACAGACAAGAAAGACACACAAAAATTATTAACAGTGAAGGTTTCTGTGTTCTCTGAGGAGTAGGATTTTGAGTGATTTTTGTCCTTCCTGTGGAATTTTTTTAAATTTTTATAATTTTCTGCACTAAGCATGCACCAGTTTTATAATTAAGAAAATAGAGTATGTGCTATGTAAATAAATGTGCAAATAAAAGCATTGCACATTTTGTTACTCTGTAGTTCAGGCTTTTTATAAAGTTAAATGAGCTTTAGTAATTACTTCAAATTTTTAAATTTTTATTCTGCTCATTTGCTGCTTATTGTTTCAACACTGAAATATGAACCAAGCAGATTTATTCTTTGTACAATTGTCAATGGTTGGCACTTCGTGTACAAGGCACTAGAAACGATGAGCCAGCATGACATGACTGTAGGTTAGCCATGCTGTTTAAAATGTCGTGCTTCCAAGTATGTGCACATGTTTCCAGTACAGACTGACGTGCCAGAGCAGAAGAATACTGTCTGTAACATTCTGTGCTTCATTTTCATGTTCATGTGTATCCATTGTTGTTTGACCTGTCCTGGTTCTTAAGTCTTGAAGGACTGCCGTCCATCAACAGTACAATTGTCTCCTGAGCTTTCACCTTTGGACATTTAGAAGGTAACCTCTGCCAGTTCAGAAGATAGTAGTCCCCCCTTCTCCACAGGGTGGGGTGTATGTTCCAAGATCCGCAGAGGATGCCTGAGACCACTGGAGTACGAAGCCCTGTATACACTGTATTTGTTCCTACCATGCCTGTGCTAAAGGGATTAACGGTGATAACTAATAATAAAGTAGAACAGTGATAACAGTATACTGTAATAAAAGTCACGTGGGCCCTGGCCGGGTAGCTCCAGGCGGTTAGAGCATCATCCCGATGTGCCAGGATTGTGGGTTTGATCCCCGTCAGTGCACATACAGGAATCAACTAATGAATGCATGAAGGAGTGAAACAACAGCTCGGTATTTCTTTCTCTAAAAAAAAAATCAGTACATAAAATTTTAACCAAAACAGTTACGTGGATGTGCTCACTCTTTGTCTCCTCCTCTCCCCTTCTTGGTCCCTCCCTCCTGTGACGCACTCCCCCTCTCTTTCTGACACACACACACACACACACACACACGCACACACACATACACACACCATCTAATAACCTCTCTAATGGCTGAATGGGCTAAGTGACTAACAACCAGCTAGTACTTTGCAACGTGGACATGCCGGACGAAGGGATGAGTCACGTTCAAGGTGGGACGGACATCACACTACTCAGAAGAGCCTTTAAAACTTAGGAAGTGTTTATTTCTGGAATTTTTATTTAATATTTTTGGAACGCAGTTGACTGTGGATAACTGAAACCACGGAGGGTGAAATCGCTGATGAGGGAGTGCGGCTGCATCCATTTAGGTGGATCTCAAGAAGGATTCCAGTTCACCTCTGTCGTTGCGTGCCCACCCTTAGCACTTTGTTGACCTGTGGCACTGGACACTTTTTCTTGTAGTTTTGTGACCTGTCTCCCCCAAGAAATCAGACACCCTAGTGATTATCATTTGTTAAGTGATTATCATTTGTTAAGTGATTACCGTGTGCCAGAAACTGCATGACCCCTTTGCATACATTGCTTCATTTAAATCTAATACTGAAGATTATGAAAAAGATGCACTATTTTCTCCAGTACATAAGTGGAAAAGCTAAGACTTTGGTTTTAAACAAACTGGATATGAAGACGGAACTCCCATCTCTGAAGGAAGAACTGGCACCTTAAACCAGAAGCTAAATATCGTATTTTGCCATGTATAATGTGCACTTTTTTGCCCAAATTTTTTAGGAAAAAATAAAGATGCACATTATGCACAAGTAGTACCTGAAATACCTTGCATCTGTTCTTGTGTTTTGCAATTATTTGTTACATAAAATTTCTTGTACCACCCTAGTATATTTAAAAGTAAATGCTAAAATTCCTTTATAATACAAAAACCAAGTATCTAAATATAAATAAATAATTGAAATAAAAGTTAAAATGTAAGATTTTTTCCTGAAAGTTTGGGCCAAAAATGTGGGTGCACATTATACACAGCAAAATACGGTTTGCTGTTCTCCGTGAGTGGTCCAGCTGCTGAACAAGCACATCCTCACAGCCCACCCCCAGCTGAGAAGCCCATGATGCTGCCTAATCATTTTTCTAACCCTTATATGAGCAAGATAATTCTGTCCTCCCTGTGCACACCATTCTCACAGTATTTTGAGAGAGTAGATCAATCTTACCAACCCCAGATTTCAGAGGATCGTTTCATGGTTAAATTTTAAGTTCATGCTTTCAGGTGCTATTTCTGAGTTTTAAATCTCATATCTAATTTTATCAGTTCTAAAATTAGAAAGAGATGTGATGAAACTGCTTTATTTTCTAAATGTCCCTCTGCTGGTTAATAAGGATGGCAATAACAGCTACCATTTATTGAATACTTACTACTGTGATTCGTGCTTTATAAACAGCAATCCTACAAAACAGGTTTTGGTACTTTGCCATTATACAAATGGGAAAACTGAGGCTTGAAGAGGTTAGATGACTTAGCTGGTTTTATGTAGTCATTCAATCATTGGTCTAATAAAGGAGTGCATTGGGGATTTTAATCCAGTTTTTCTGGACTCTGAATCAAGACTATCTCTTGCTAATGGTGTTACTTTGGGCTTATTATATATACCTACTGTGTATCTCTTTCTTGACCTGTGAAATAGGGTGATGATATTATTTACCTTAATGCTGTGGTATGGATTGAGTTGCTAAACAGAAGGTGCTTAGAACAGTACTTGACACAGTGTCTGCTTAATATTTGGTGCTATAAAATAATTATCGTTAATGTTATCATTCACTGGATTTTAATTATTGAGATCATATACTAAACCATATAGAAGTATAGGAAGTGAAAAATACCCCCTCTCACCACCTCCCACTTCTTCTCCCCACCATTAACCACTGATACCAGTTTGGTGTATATTCTTCCAGAATATTTCCTATGCTGTGTGAAACTATTTTTAAGTTGTCCTTTCATTCATAAAATATAGGGCAAGAGTAAAACTTTTTGTAGGGATCCTGAAAATGGAAGAGTAGAGAGGTAGGAAGGTAGACAAATTCATTCATTCAGCAAATATTTTGTGCCAAGCACTCTCTCTAAGTGCTGAGGATTTGGCACGCTGAATTTCTGTTTTGACTGTTCATTGACTTTTTGTTGTTGTTTTATTTAGGACATGATGTTTCAGCTTCTTCGAGGTCTGGACTTTCTTCATTCTCACCGAGTCGTGCATCGTGACCTAAAGCCACAGAACATTCTGGTGACCAGCAGTGGACAAATAAAACTGGCTGACTTCGGCCTTGCCCGCATCTACAGTTTTCAGATGGCTCTTACCTCAGTGGTGAGTGAAAACGTGCTGTTCTCTCATAAACTTATTTTTCCTCTTTTGAATGACAGACTGCTCCATTCCGTGCCCCTAATGTCATTACTGCCAGTGGGTCAACTGGTGAACAACATGTCTCCACTTTTTCATATAGCAGTGGGCAGAGGAAAGCATTCTGCTTTCAGCTGCAGATACATCCTGGCTGGGCTTGTTGTGGACAGAACCATTGCAGAAGTAGCCTGTAGCATCCTAGCCACTGGAAGGGAGTCAGTTCTGCTCTGGGCAGGGTGCTCAGTGGTTGGAGCGTCTTCCCAGTATGCCAAGGACGCTGGTTTGTTCCCCGTCAGGGCACATACAGGAATCAGCCTGTGAGTGCATAAATAAGTAGAACTACAAATTGATGTTTCTCTCTCTCTTTCTCATCAATAAACAAATTTTTTTTTAAAAAAGAAGGGAATCGTTTACAAGTGTCAAAATGGTTTTTGCTATAACACTATTTTTGGAGCTGCATGTATAATATCTGGGGAACATAGCTGAAGGAAAAGAGAATACCAGGACCCCTGACTTGTCTGCAGCATCTGCACAGGTGTATGAAAGTGCTCTTCCGAAGCTGTGGTGTGGACTGTGAAGAAAAAATTGAATTTGCAGTGAACTTGGATGACCCATGACCAAGTAGCACCAGGCAAAAGCTTCATCCAGGCCAAAAGAGAAAGGGCTCCGTTTTGACAAAGAATGACAGTTATAATGTCCTGTTCTAGGTCTCATGCAGACCCCAACTCATAATAGCCATTGACTTCCGTTAGCCTCTATCTCTCCTTCTAGTTCCTTGTTTCTGAGATGAATTTTGTGAAATTCTGCACCCAAGAGATGAGAAGAAGGGCCTGGAAGTAGGCATTGATAACCCTTCTCTTTGAAAGACCTGCTTTTCATACAGTGAATTAATGCATAAATTTTAAAAAAGGCCAGGGAATACTCCTTTGCTATGCTGCTGACCTGGGGCTAAGGGTGACACAGAGAATCCTTTTGATTCTATGCTGGCCATAGAAATGGCCCCCAAGACATTAGATTAAATATTAAAAAAAAGAATCCTCTCGGGTAAATAAGTATGTCATTCTTCACATACAATCCATCTTTTTTATGTTTTATTTTCATTGATTTCTGCTTTAAAATGTTTCCATTACAGTCGACATACAATATATTAGGTTCAGTGTACAACATAGTGATTAGACGTTTCTATAGCTTACTCAGTGATCACCCTGATGAGTCTAGTACCTAGCTTGGACACCATACAAATGGGAGGGAGACTGGGGAGCGGGGCATGGATGGGAGAGGAGGAGGGATTAATAAGTACAAATTGCTAGTTATAAAAACAGTCACGGGATGTACAGTACAGCACTGGGAACACACAGTCCACCTTTCGCACTGACAGCGTCCTCAGCCGGGGCAGCACTACCCCGGGTGGGGAGTGTCGTTGACAAATGTGTGGCCATGTCTCTGGTTACCACATGACGTGGGGATGGAAGTGGCTGCAAGGAGGCTAATATTCTGCACAGCAAAATTGTTTTCCCACATTCCAGTAATGCCTCGGCTGAGAAGTAGAAAATTGGGAGGGGAATTGGAAATACTCTCAGAGAGATAACTTGCCTTAGAAAAACATTCAATTTACAAAAGTATTCTGCTCCCCAACCCCGAAATGCAGATGCTACAACCTGGACATGTGAGACTGCATACTTTCCCGACATTGTATACTTTTCCTAGGGCGTCAGAATTTTTACTGGGGATCCCTTGGAATGTGCCCCCAGGTTGAAAGATAAATTGTACTTGTTTCCTCTTTGTCCAGCAAACAGCATCATTGTTGAGAGGACAAGGCACAGATGATGTTTAAAGGACACTCCTCAGCTGTGGGCTGGGTCAGGCAGGCCCTTGTATTTTTACGTAAGCACTGGGGGCCGTGTGCTTCCCAGTGGGAAGGGTGAGGTAGGCTGCAGGCTTCCCTAGGAAGCGGTTGCGCATGTTGTTTCAGGGCCCCGGGGAGAAGCTTGAATAGGCTTTGTGACTGGACAGTCATCAGAGGGGCAGAGGGAAGGAACTGGTCTCCGTGGGCACGTTAAGTGAGGGAAGGGTGAGCCATCACTGAGACACAGACACTTTATTTTGATCCCCCAAACGGGCACTAAATACCATAAAAAAAAAAAAAACAGGAAACCCAGTTGGTTTTTATTTTTTTTCTTTTTCTTTCTCTCTCTCTCTTTTTTTTTTTTTTCTTATTAAATTTGAGGAATGATAGCCCAGACTGTGTGTAACATCAATTAACATTCCATTCTTGCCGAAAGTTGATAGGTTCGGGCAGGAAGATGCAGGCAAACTATTTCATAGAGAAAAGGGGAAAGGCGACCACAAATACCTGACTTTTCAGGATCCCGTTTGTATTGCCTGCTCTGTATTACTTATGGTGACCAAGTGAAAACATCAGCAACTGGAAGGCACCGGAACAAATGCAGACTTTACTTGAAAGTGATGGTTGGAATTTAATGGTAATAATAAAGGGTATGATTCCTATAGAGTATAGCATTTCAGTTTTTTCCCATTGTTTTATATATTTTTTATTTAAAGGAAAAAGTCCATTTAGTACACTGATACATTGGTTTACACAGTGATGTATAAAGACTTGGAATTGCAATTTTCCAGATTCAACGGGTATTTATTCTTCCACTTCCTGAAAATACACATTTTTTTGTGGATTATGTCATACAGGAACTGGGAATCATCTGTGGAATGTTAAAGGAATTGCAAGTTGGTAGATTTAAAACTGACATCTTCCAGCCATGAGAAATGCTGATATATTACTTATCTTCCTAGCCCTGACTCAGATATTTCCTTCTGATATGCCCTGTAGAACTTAATCTCTGCCTTCTCCTTCAGTGATTTCAAAGCAACATCTTATTTTTTTTTCCTTTTGTCCTTTTTTTTTTATTGTTGTTCAAGTACAGTGGTCTCCATTTTCCCCCCACCACCCACTCTTCGAAGTAACATCTTATTAATGCCTGTCATAATACTGCTGTCTGTCTTGTTTGTAATCATTTGAGGAGTTAATTTATCAAGCTGTAAGATCCCAGAAGGAGTTGGCCTTTTGGGTAGACACTAGTGTGGAAGAATCACTGGAAGTCTGGACTGTAGTTGTCACTTCGGATTGTCACATCCGATACGGGAGGTTAGGTGCCCTTGGATGCCTGGCTTTACTGGGCTGCCTCCAGTCTAGTCAGGCATTCCCAGAACCCGGTACAGAATAAGGGTTGTTTAGACCTCTTTCTGTACAGGTTGTAGAATTAAGATGTGGATCAATACAATGTATACCTTAGACTTGACAAGAGGGTCCCTTGGCCGGGGTCTCACGCTTTAGAGCAGGCCACGCTGGCCCTGCTGCAGCCGTGCCTTCTGGCATGGGGCATGAGACTGTGGACGCCAAGGAGGTGCACCACTGAGAGCCCGAGACACTACCATCCTGCCACACTCAGAGTGCTGGAATTCCCATGCATGTCCCAAGTTCTCCTGCCTCACAGCAGGCTGTGCCACTGTGTGTTCCCCTCGGCAGGTGGCAGGTGTGGGGTCAGAGGGTGGACACGTGGACTGGAAAATGTGTGTGAGCATCTGAGGCCCCTTGTGGTACAGGAGCTGGGAGTGTGAAGAGAAGTGGGGACCCTTAGACTCAGCATGGGTTATTTTTATCAGAAGAGTTTATCTGAAACCGTGGAAGTCAACTATTGTGACCTGCACTGAAATATCACCTTTGTGGAAAACCAAAGAGAAGTGGTTACAGGGAGGTCCTTTCCATGGCGCATAAGTAGTACGTAAAATTCCTGACTTGTGTGATTCTATACTCTCGGTGGCAGAAATGTTTCAAGGATGTAAAACACATTCTGAGGTAAGCTAAAGTTATATTCAGAGTCACTCTAAGGACAAACATTTCTAGGTTCTTCCCTTGTCAGTGTGGTGTATGGTGCAACTTAGTTTTGTCTGTCAGGACAAAAGGGAAATAGAGACCAACCAGTTGGCCAGAAGTTTCGGTCACACTGACGAGGAGAGTCTCAGAGCAGAGCCCGGGACTTCACCAGCCACCCCATGATGATGCTGATGATGGTGAAGCGCTAGGAACAGCAGCTCATGGAGAGAGTCACCTTCACTCTTCGTGACGCAGATTCTTTATTCCTTTTTTCCGAAACCTAACCGTAGCAGGCTGGGTGATGCTGTTGCCCTTGGATTTGGTGTTCTGGGAACTCCTTGTGAACCGCCCTGTTGTGCAGGCAGGGAAACTGCGATGTGGAAGGCGGTTCGTGACCGGGCGAATCTGAATTCAGCAGACAGGTTGCCTATGGCTTGGAGAACCCACCACCCCCACTCCTTCCCTTTTCTCCCCTCCGTTGGCTCTAGTACTTCACAGTTTGTCAAACTCTGTTCTTGGGAACTCTCTGGTTCTATACAGAAGGCATCCAGAGGTTCCACAAATGTTCAGCAGCCCATTTTTTAAAATACATTGTAGGTGTTGCTGAAATTATCATTTAAAAAACAACTAGCTCATGCCACCTTTTGACACATCGGCAGACACTGAGGCATGAACGCGTGCCTCCTGGTTAATTGATTGTTTATGTAGACCTCAGAATGCAACTTCCGCCATCCTCGTGCACAGCCGAATGTCTTATAAATGTATCGTCGCTTAGGAAAAACCAAGTTCTGTCCGTTCACTCCTGTGTTAGCTCTCTTAAAATCCCCCAAGCGCCTGATTGCAACAGCACAGGCAGTGCTGCGCTCACTGGACATGAGACAACTTGGCCGTCCAGAATGATGCCAGTGTTGACATTTCCCCATGCAGATGTGACTGCCAACGCCCAGGCATTCAGCACCACTCACTCCCCAGGACAGTTACCATAAAGCTGCCTGTGGATAGAAGTCTACACCTTAAAATGAGCTCGCTCCTTTTTGGTGCCTCAGTAACTTAACATCCTGGGATGAAGTCCAGGGCTGGCCCGCCTTGCGCTCGTTTATGCTCTGCAGTGAATATCATTACAGTGACTTTCCAGTGTCGTGGGAGGGCTTGTGTGGAGTCATTAGACAAAAGGTGGAATGAGCATTTTTCCTCCAAATGCTTGTGCCTAACACACACATTTCGGAGAAAAACTCTACTTTGTTCAGTAATGGAAGAGGGAGAATGTGCTCCTGTCTTCTTAGTGACTTAATGAAATTCTCAGTGAATTGCATTTCCCTTTTCCAGAGGTCTTTTTTTGCACATCACCTTCCTGTTAAAAGACATGTATGTTCAAAAAACATCTTCCACTCTAGCCCGGCTGGCGTAGCTCAGTGGATTGAGCGCGGGCTGGGAACCAGAGGGTTCCGGTTCGATTCCCAGTCGGGGCACATGCCTGGGTTGTGGGCCAGGTCCCCAATGAGGGCCATGTGAGAGGCAACCATACATTGTTCTTTCTCCCTTCCTTCTCCTCTCTCTAAAAATAAATAAAAACAATATTAAAAAAAAAAGTCTTCCACTCTAGAAATCACCAAAAGACAACAAATAAATAGTAAGCATAGGAGGATTTGTATCAGTTCTACAAAGTACAAAATTTCACTTGAAGATTTTTCTTACATGGAACTAAGATTCTCAAAGTTACCTTATTGAAGATCATTTATTTATTTAATGCCACAAGTATTAAAAAAATTGAATTGCTTACATTCCCCTTTTATGCCTTTAGCGATAAATGGTTTCTACTCTGACTCCAGGGTTGGTAGCATTGAGTAAACACCAAATAAACCTTTCAGATTCAGAGACTTTGATCAGCCTAAGGGATGAAATTAATGAAATGGAGTGGTGGTATTCACCAGCAGATAAGGATTGATCACTTTCCATATGTCAGGAAACCTGAGAGATGATGGTAAATAGAAATGAATGAGCTCTCTGCCCTCACAGAACTTACAGTCAAAGTGGGGAGACAGATCTTAGTCAATAGTCACACAAAGCAATGTATAGTTAGAAATGGAGGTAACTATAAAGGGGCGCCGTTCCAGGGGGCCACGTGACTCAGGCCCTGGCTGGGAGTCAAGCCCGCCCGGCTCCCCCGTGCCAGGATGTGGGATGCTCAAAGAGGTCTCCAGCATCCTCCTCTGAGAACCCACCTGGACACAGGCCCCAGAGATGTGTGCGCCCTACAGTCCATGCTTATTTTCTGTGTCTGTGTTTGGAATCACTCATTGTACGGGACCCAGTTGGCACCACCAAGTTGACAAAGTGAAACAGGACCAGAGATCGGAGAACAATGTCATCTTTTACAGGAGAAAATAAATTGTTTATGCTTGTTTCCTCTTCGTGCATGTTGTATTTACTATGGAGACCTGGCAGGATCTGTGCCTCAGCTTGGGCAGCCGTGTTGCTCCCACAGAAGCCTGCAGACGCTGCCAGTGCATACTGAGTAAATCAAACCAAGAGCATTACACGAGTATAATGGAAAAAACCCAAAGCCCTGTCGCCTCAGCACCTCAGGGAAAGGGCAGGACACACCTCTGAAGCCGGAAAGGCTCCCGTAACTCCCTCTCTGCTCAACGTCTTGCCATGACACAACCAGGTCTGTTTTGTGAAAACTTCCAGTTGCCAGTACATATTTCATAGTTAACAATGGGGTGTTTGTGCCGGTTTCGTTTTCACTTTCACCAGTGAGGGAAGTGGAATACAATGGGGCAGTGCACAGAGCTGGGAACAGGACACGTTTTCTTCAAGATTCCCAAGGCTGGGTACGTGGAAAATGCCAGAGCCAAAACAAACATGGAAACCCATCCAGATCCTCCGTTACGCATTCTCAGTGGTAATAAAACACATTCGGAGTTACCATCTGATAGGTTCACTCTGCCTCCGCAGTGAAAGCAAACATTGGTGACTGCTGTGGGAATGTCTCCCGTGTAGAAAGATCATGTGTGCCTTGGTGTGCAGAAAGCCGCTGTGGGTGTGAGCGCATGCATGTGGGTATTTAATTGCACTGACTATACTTGTAAAGTTAATCAAATGACTGCTTTCCTTGTTTATAAAAGATAGTCATTCGCTTGACTCACCTACTTCTAGCTCCTTCATAAGTGGTCACTGTTGCAGATTAGTTCTGGGTGAAGAGAGTTTCACTGTAGTGCTATTGCCTGGTAGATGCTTCACTCAGACAAAAGACCGGATATTCTTGGCTTCCTCCGCGATCTGTTCGGCCAGCATGTTTCATCAAGGTGTGGTATAGATGGGGTCTGGATGTTGCCTGGTTTTTATAACCCCTTACATAGTCACCTTGTGTGGTGCCACTGAAATCTCAGAAGCCAGAGGCCAAGTTTGAGTGTAAAGACCAAGTACTGTGTTAAGGTCGACAACGCCAAATGCTTTAGACAAGATTTGCAAGCAAAGGGATTCTCAGGGATTCAGAAGAGAGGGGAAGGGGGGATCGTGTCCTCTTACATTTAGCATTCTTAAGAGAAATATGCCTTCCATGATGAGTCAGGAGCTAGTCTGACAAACTGTATTTAATGAGATAACTCCGTATCCTCTAAATTTGCTTAACTCAAATATTGTGTTACATTCATTGAAAGGAGTATGAGACACAGACCTTGGAACTAAATATAAAACAGTATTTCTATGACTTGGATTGTGATGTCTTCTGTAATCCTTTGGATATGTGAGCTCAGTTTTGCAGATACCACTACTTCCTTCAAAGGAAGGAGAAGGTGGCAGCATCTTCGTTTGCTTGGGCTTTGATAGTCTCGTAGTATAAGCTCCTAAGTCAAAATATGTTACTGAAATTCTGTTACAGTGGGCATGCTATATTGGCCATGTCCATTTTTAGTCACTGAGTCCAAATCTTATACTATTTTAGTGTTTCCCACAGTGACTTCCTGGCACATGGTAGGCACTTGATAAATGTACGTGGCTGAATGAATGAAATGAGTCCTCGTGATTCTCCAGCGCCTAAAGAATGAATTTCAAACTCTGTGACTAGGCACGCAGAATTTTTTTGCGGTGTAGCCCCACCCTACCCCTCTGCGCCCCACCCTCACTCCCACCCGAGACCCCGAGACCACCCCCATACACACAAATGCATATTCCGTGTCATCTGCCACCATCAAATCTCTCACTACTCTTTGAACTCAAGTGCTTTCCCAACTCTCTGCTTTCACAAATGAATCAATGAATGAATTTCCAACTCGGGCATTTTCCATGTTGCTGCTGGGGCCATTGCATCATCAATTATAAGCATCTAAAGGTTTTTTTTTTTTTATTTGTTTTAGACGCAACTTTTAGCTAATCTTCCCAGTTACTTGCGTCACTCCCTGATAGTAACTTGAGCTTTGAGGGAGTAACATTTACACTTCTAATGTCTGCCCAGACAGCCACTCCTAACCTTCAGATAGTTACTTTGCTTCATCCCTCCTTATCCAAGGTCACAAACCTTCCTGCACCTCCCCAACTTGTGCGCTTCGCATTTTCTGTACAGTGTGTTTTTTAAAAACTAAGATCTTTGGAGGAACCGCAGTGTCGCAGGAAAGGGTTGAAAATTGTCTGCATTGTAATTTCTTTTCGTCATTTAATTTAATCCACTTGGGTCCTTGAGAAGATGGGGCACATGTCTTGGTTAATCTAAGCTCAAACTTATGACTGCTTTGTAATACTGGATTTTCTTCCATATTTTATTTCCGATATTCCAAGTTCGTTTCTAAATGATGCCCGTTGGGCTACTGAACTATCCTCGTGTTGTTCCTGTGGTCTGTTTTCCTTTTCCCTGGGGATTGAGACACAGGCTGCCTGTCATTGCTGGACCCAGCTTCTGTAAGGGTGCTGATTCTTTTTAAATCCCTCCTAAATTTGCATGTGAAACTTTACAGTTGGCTGCAGAGGAATACTCTTATCTTCAAGTCTCAGGGAAAGATCCAAAAGAAAGAAGCGGAAAGCATAGGAGAATTTACTTTTGCGCTGTTCATATATTTATTTTGAAGGCTGGCAGGATCTAAAAGTGGGGCTGTAAATTTAACGACTCAACCATAAAAACCCCAAAATAAGGGAGAAAAATCTCTACTCCTTCTAGGTTGGGGTACTAATATAAAGTTACAAAATTTCTATTCTTCCACTGTCTGAATTCTCTTTTTGCATTTCTAAAGCTATCCTTGCCTTTCTTTTTAACTACTTTTATTTTGGTTCATTCGTTTTTAAAGTTTTATGGTGTTTTGAAATGTATGGAAGTGTGCTGAATGCCTGCCGGCAGAGCGCAGTTAATAGGTCTCAGGGTGACGGTGAGTGCTATCTGCACCTTATGTAACTCCACCGATCTCAGTGAGGTGGGGACTGCACGTGGGATCAGTTCTTGTGGGAAAATATGCTTCAGTGGCTTACTGGCACTGCTCTTGGAATGTGGCATTTAAAAGTACCTTTTTACAGTGGGAAAGAATTCTGTCAAGAATAAACAGTCTGACCTTGTTAAATGGGCCAAAGTCTGTCTGTAACCTAGTTCCAGAAAACTAGCTTTTACTAGTTTAAAAAAAGCAGATTTGAAAAATTACAACTAAAACTCTCTAGAGAATGGGGAAAGTTGTGACCAAGAATATGAAATGAATTCCAAAACGGATGGTTTCACATACATCATGAACATTGCTTTGCTTGACTATGAAGTCCACCTCTCCCAGAGTGGATGAAATATCCGGAGTACAGTTCATCAGAAAAGCAGATTTTCTTTTTCCTGGAAAGACGAGACTGGCTTATAGAAAGGAGCTGTGGGAGGGGCTACATAGCATGGACCAACCGTGGGAAACCAGCAGGCTTCAGGAGACGTGGGAGTGAAAATTGCCCATTGCCCACAGGTCTGTATATTCTGAGCTCTGGAATGCAACAGTCTGTTCTTAACCGTTCTCTCCCCTTTCTCTTTCCCACCCACCCTAAATCCATCCACACACCCTTGTGATCTCGCTACTCCAGACCTGCTTCCCCCCGTTTGAAAGAAAAAGCCATGAGATTTTGTGTCTCTCTGCCATTGGACAGTCTTCTCTCCGCTTACACTGCCTCTCCCCTTCTCAGCCTGACGAACTCCCACCATTCTTCAAAACTCGGTGCCAACGGCACCTCCTCCCTGCGGTTGGCCTCTCTGGGATAAAGCTCGCACTGCCTCTTCTGTGCACCTTTGATTTGCCTCTAACATAGTAGCTGCCATATAATATATAATAAGGGGCTGAATGAAGGCGGGGAAGGAAGGGGATAGAAACTGGAGATAGTTAAATGTAGATCCAGAGGAAAGTAGGGAAAACACATCCATGCCACAATCTGAATGATATAGATCTATATATTTAGATCTGAATGATACTATTGATGTAATTACTGCTGTTTTTATTGCCAGTTGTATAAATACATAGTAATTTCTTTTAATACAATGCACATTTCTATTCAAAATGGAATAGGTCATATAATATAGAGTCTGCATAAGACATCTCACTAGTAATTGTGTGAATCAGAAATTTTCTAAAGGTTTAATGTTTACCCAATTGTAATTAAGATGCATCTATCATAAAATGACTTTTTTTTTTTTCATTTATAGACAGAGGCTTTTCATCAGGACTTACACGGCAGATGTTTTAGCTTATTGGGACTAAAACCCCAGTAACATAGTTGTGTTCTCTCTAATTAGCCACCTGTCTTTCTGTTTCTCCTTTTTCAGCCCCCATAATCCAGCTTTTGCTAAAGTTGGCAAATTGCATACCTTATATGTGGTCATTATATGACTAAACCCTAATGAGGGTTATGTAATGTCAACAGCCACAAAATACCATAATTTACTCTTTTCATTAGACAACAAGCACCTTGAGAGGAGAAATGGAGCATCATGTATATTATGCTCACTGAAAATAGTAATTGGTAATGATGATGTACTTTTAAGATGTTTATGTCCATTAGGAAAGTGATGTATACTCATTAGAGGCAAATTTATGTGGCCTCAGTTTACCTCCATTCTTCCTTCTCTCGGTTCATCCTGTCCATTCATTTTTTTTAATGGCATCATGGGCTTGTTTTTCAGTTTTGGAAGTCAGAAAGTCCAAGTGCAGTTTGGAAGAGTGGTGTAAATAAATGCAGGTGTGGGGTATTTTTTCTGCCCTTTGTTAGAGCACGCTCTCTCTCTTCCTGGGGCAGCTGGCCTTCGCCCTCCTTTCCTCACTGCTCCTAAGTGATAACAAATATAGAAACTAAGTATTGGATGCCACTCCAATAAGAGCCTGTTGAGTTGAAGGATTTTTTTAAAAGAAATAAACATTTCACTGGCACCACCATTGGTTCCTCCAGTCCCCCCAATATCATGCACGAGATCACGGCCGCTTCTCTTAAAAGAGCCCTGGTCACGCTCTTGAAGCCAGATGTTGTTAAGTTGGAAGCGTTCGGGAATATATCAGAATTTAAAACAGTATATGACTGATGTTCTTCCGAATACGGGGTTTGTTTACTGTGTGTGTGCGCCTGAGTGTGTTTTCTGTGTCTCATCAGGTATTGGTGAATAAACAGTTCGCTCCCACCCAGGAGAATATGTCCTTTATTTTCTTTAAACAGTGACCCCATTGATTCTCTTTTAACATCCCTTCCCTTGGTTCTCTCTTCCTTCTTGGCAGCATTGTCTTTGAAGTCTTGAATTGATTCAAGTGTTCCTGGAATACTCCTTTTTCTTTTCTATCATTTTCAACTAAAGGCAAAGAGATTTTTCCCAATAATCTTCGCTCAGGAGGCACCGCAGCACAGCACGCTGGTTAAGAGGGCACATTCCGGACCCAGACCTTTGGTTTGAAGTTCGTCCTGCTATTTAACAAACTCTGTGGCCTTAAATCAATTCTTTAGTCTGTGTTCTGGGTTTCTTTCTTTTTTTTTTTTTTTAATGGAAAATATAACCATACCTACCTTACAGAATTGTTGTGGGAATTGAATTAAAACGTGAAAAGAGTAAATACTTGATTAAGTCACATCATTGAATTACACAGTAGTAATATTCATCTTTGCATCCACACATGAAGACAGGGACAGAAATGAGTAGAACCCATGAAACCATTTTCCTACTACCAACCAGTTACGTAAGGACCACTCATATTAGAGTTTAGATTACTAATATCTCAGGGAGACCATTCTCTCCCTTTTCATTATTATTTAAGGGTTTCTCAAAAGGGAGACTTGTGTCTAGTATTCCTGAAATGAGTATGTTGAAGAAATCTTCTCCCCACTATCATTATTTTTTAAACAAGGCTGATGTTTGGAAAATTCTTTCCAAGAGCATCCACATACCTGGTCTTTAAATACAGGAAATTGAATATGCAGATCTTAAAACTTGCAGAATTTTCACCAAGACTGGGAACGGCTGAGCATGCTACCGTGAATTCAACTGTGTGGACCATACGACCTGCCCAGCCGGCAGGCGCCATCTCGGCGTGAGGTCCAGGGCCCCAGACGCCCTTGCTGCTTTCCTCGGCCCTTGCTCCCCGCTTACTTTCACTGCCAGGCAAGTAGTTAACGGTGGGAGAGGAGAAACTGAGTTTTGACCCCACAACACGAACCTTCGTGGTTATGCTTTTTGTCTTTACCACCTGCAGGTCACACTCTAGAAGGAAAAGAAAAAAAATTCTCAGAAGGGACACGATCTGCATTTAACCTCTGTAGAGGGGAGGGTAGATCACCGAAATGTAACAATTCCTAAATTATGAAAGTGAATTCCTTTCTTGACTGTAGTCAAAATGGGTCTTTTCATCTTATTTCTAGATTAAACCATTTTTGTGTTCTAGCTAACACTTTGCTCAGTAGTTAATATTCAGAAAGTTTCATTTCCCAAATAGGTTAGATTCTTCCCTGGTCAATAAGTGACTCATTGTACCATGGATTAGGAATTAATGTCACAAATAACATACACTTCTTTCCCATAGTCTGCTTAAGATGTGTCACATAACCCTTCCAGCTATTAACCTTTCAAAAAAATTAGTTGAAAGAAATTCCTGCGGCTTTCAGCCCAGCCCTTGTATAACCTGCGCTGTCTTGTTTTGTTTTTCAAAGCCACGCCGGAATGCCCCCTATTCACGGAAAGAGTTGGTACCTAACTAATCACTCCGTGGCATGTTCAATCTGCCATGCAGGGAATTTGTGTGTGGCATTTCATGCATTTGCTTACCCTCTTCATTTAGTTTTTAAGAACAGTTGTTCAGTGTTTGCTTTTATCAATTTCATGCCTGATTCAGGATTCAGATTAAACCGTGATACTGTCTTGGAAGAAAACGTGCTCTGGCTTCTCTTAGATTCAAGGTAAAGGTGTGGCTTGGCCATATTAGCAGTGCTGTGTGGAAATGGAAGTCAGGAGCTTCTGCAACCTCACCTGACTAGGATCTAGCTCTCTTTCGGCACTTCTGCTCTGAACTCCCGTAGCACTTTTTAAGTCACCCAGTTCAGCCTTTACATGAAGACTTTCATTCTCTGCTTAAGTTTAATGTGACTTCCTTTTTTACCAACGCTGCTCATAGCTCCTTTGACACCAGGAATGGTGGCCTGTGTCTGTTAAGCATGCGTAGTATCACTAGTGCAGACCAGAAACCTGGGAGACAGGTGATGCCTGGTGAATTACTAGTTGTTACGCTTTTCTTCTCTTGGTGCCTATAGGACATTCTAGTGGACATACCACTATTATTCCAGAAATTTTATTACTACTAATGTGTACATGAATTCTAAGTACGGAGTGTCCTCATGAGATAAAGACATTCTCAGATAAGCAAAACCCAAGAGAGTAAACTCCCAACAGCTTTTCACTAAAGGAACTTCTAAGGATCATCCTTCCAAGAGAAGGAAAATAAACCTAAAAGGAATGTCTGAGATGAAAGAAAAGATAGAGTCCATAAATTGGTAAGTATGTCCAAGTACGTCATTAATCACAGTAAATATAAATGTACAAAACCTACCAGTTAAAAGACAGAGAATGTTAGATTGCATTTTTTAAATATTTATCAAATACCAAATCTGTGCTCCCCCCCCCAAAGAAACACATAAAACTTTGATCTCTACTGGTAGGAGCATAAAATAGTGCTCTACTTTGGAAAGTAGCTTGACCCGAACTCTGTAGTTGAACGTGCTCACACCAAGAAAACCTGCAAATTCATGCCTAGTTACATAACTTGGAGAAATTTGCATATGCGCACCAAGAGCTGTACTCAGGATTATTCACAGCAACATTGCTTGTGACAGCAAAAAACAGAAGCAACCCAAATGTTCACAGACAAAAGAATGATTTAATCAACCTTGGTGTATTCGTACAACAGAATTATACAGAGTGAAAATGAAAATGAATGAACTCTAGCTATCGGCAATACATTGGATGAGTCTTAGAAACGGTATTGAGTGAAAAAAATAAAGTTATAAAGTATATGAGATATTTATAACTTCAGAAACAAGCGACACTAAATGTGATATTATTTAGGTATGTGTATGTGATAAAACTAACATTTTTTAAAGTAAGGAAATGAAAAACATGAAACTTAGAATAGTGGGAGCAAAGAGAGGTGAGGAATCGAGAGAACGGAATTAAAAAGCATCTAAGAGAGCAGAGGAGGGAGGGGGGCTCTCGGCACGTGAGCAGCTAGAACGTCATTAAAGCCTTGCTCCTGCCTCCTCGGGTCTTCTTTAGACTCACGCTCTCATTTAACATGATTTCTTAAAGTTTTGCTCCACAGTTTCTGCTGGCCAGGCACTGAATTGGGAGAGTAGAAGTTGATGAAACAAAAAAATCTCCCCTCACTCTTGTGGGGAAGGTGCATGATAAGTAAGTAAAGAAGTTAACGTGTCATATAATGTCAAGTAGGGGTGACTCCTAGGAAGCACTAGGAGGGGATTCGATGTGACAGACCAGGAGAATTTTAGGGCTGGGATCAGGGAGGTGGTCCGCACTCCTGCTCAGAGGTTCCTGGTGAAAAGTGCCGAATTCATTTTGAAGTGTAACAGGACGCCATCTAAGGGCTTTAAGTGAGAGACCTAGTCCATCTTAGAAGCAGAGACTAGAAAAGGAGTTAGGCTGCAAAACAGGCAGGGTAGCAGCAGGAAAAAAAAAGGCAATGGGTAATAGCACACAAGCGAGAACAAATTTAAAGGGTCAAAGTAATTCTCTTTCAGAACTTGAAAAGAGAAACCTAATTTGGGGAATTCTGTCATATCTAAGTCTTCATCTTCCCAGATAAATGAGATACGAAAATACCAGTAATTTGCATATACACACAACACAGACACATACCACATACTTTTTCCATGACACATTCATGTCATAAAAATGTACCTTTTCTACTCAGAGCATTGAAAATACTTACTTTGTGCTTTAGTTGCTTAACTGTAAGTGATATTGTCATGATTAATGAGGTCATTCGAAATGTGTTTCTGCGCATCCTGAGATTCGCAATATGTGTGTGTAATCAGTAGTAGTATCATTAATTATTATGCAGTATAAAATGAATTTTTTAAAAATCTGTCATTACTCATTATGAAGCTAAGTTCAGCTCGGATTGTTTGTGAACAGAAGTGGATTTATTGTGCCTGATGGGTCGTAGGCAGCAGAGCCCCTCCCTTGCAGCCCTGCACACACCGAGGCCATGGGCGAGGCCTCAGCCACATGTTCGTGTGGTCTTTGTTTTCTAACTGCTGAATTAAGCTGTTTAAATGCAGCTAAGGCTTCACACCTCCACCCCACCACGCTGTCCCTATGTCAGGTGGCACTGGAGTGGCCTTCCCTCTGGGGGCTGTTAACCCTTTGATTTTGTGCCAGCAACCTCCTGCTCCCATCCTGTTACTGCTATAGATATTCTAAAGCTCTCAGCTTGCCTGTTTTCTCTTTTATTTCTTATAGATACCCACCTTGGCTTCTGTGATGCCATAGTTTGCTGCTCTTCGTCCTCCCTACCTCCTTCCTCTTTGCTGACTGCCCCCGCCCGCCTTCCCCCTAGGTCTATCCTGTGTGCTCTCTCCCTCAGCGGCCTCCTCCTCGACTTCCCAGAGATCATCCTGGAGGAAGAGAGCTCATCTCCTGTCCAACCTGGTTCACTGACTTGAGCCCCAGATTCACACGTGCACCTAGACGCCATCACAAGCAGCACACCTGCCTGTCCTTCCCCATTCAGGTCGATGGCCCCACCATCCACTGTCACCAAGGCCAGAAACCTGGGACTTGTCCTTGGTTTTTCTCTCTCCTTCTGCCTTATTTAAAATTATTCCTCCTCCATCTCCTCTCCTCACTGCTATAGGATGGAACATCCTCCTGCCAGTGCCCCTGGATTGCTCTCTTTAGCCTCAAAAATCATCTCATTTCACCCTCCACAGTTACCGGAATATTCATTCTGAAATGCAAATCTGACCTGCAATCCCTGCATGCAGCTCTTCAGTACCTCCCCTGCCCCTCAGGATAAAGTCTGGGCTCCAGCATCTGGCACTCGGGGTCCTTTGTCATCTGGTGCATGCAACTTAATGCTCCTCAACTGTCCTGCCCAAGCTCTTCCCTCTGCCAGTCATGCCTTTATACCTGCTCTCTGAAGACTCCAGCACCGGATATCCCTGCTCCACACCCACCCTGCCCTCCCCTTGTGGGGTTGATGTATGTAGTAATACTTGCTGATAGCCAGAAACCTTCAAAGTACTATATGGACCTTACATCACGTAATTCTCAATTGCCCTATGAAGTAGGTACTATGATTTCCCATTTGGCAGATGAGGAAATAAAGGCACGGAGAGGGTACTATGTTATGCCAAGGTGATACAGCCCATAAGCCAGGTGCAGGATTTGAACCCAGCCTCTTCAATTGCATGTCTCTACCTGGCACAAAAGCTTACACAATTGGTAGTTATGTCTGCCTCCCCTGCTCAAATGTGAGCTTTTGAGTGCAGATAACATGTCTTCGGTCATGTTCATATCATCTTCATAACCGGGATCCAGCGCTTGTCACATAGCAGGCACATCGGTATATATCTGGACGAGTGAGTCATTGAACTGATGTTGTCTGTGTCTCACAAACGGCATGAGAAGGGATACCAGGGGTAGGCGGGAGCAGGACAGACGGATCTGCGTTTCACCCACCGCATATTTTGTTTGTGAGGACCTAACAAATAAAAATGTTCTTACTGCCTTTGAGGATAATTCAGTTTTAGTGAGAAACTTAAATAGTTGAAAGAACTTAAATATTGAGCTTCAAAAGTTAATTTCTGTTCCCAATGGCCATTATTAATATTTCTAGGCAGTAACTTATCTTTTTAAGGGTTCATTATATGCTAATAGCTAACAGCAGCAGCCGTTTAATTACTGCCTTCATCAAGATCTAGAGCAAGCAGACTTCCTAGTACTTTGAGGACCTTGCTTTGCAAGGCTTCCTAAATAAGTAAGGGTAAGCTTTCCATCTTGCGATGGCAAAGTAATTTATCAGTTAAAATGGCAGGGAGGCTTCTAGCCCAGTTGAATTGGCAAGATAATTCATTGTGCATATATCAAATTTATACAGAAGAAAGATTTCAGTTACTGTTTTCCATGCAAAAAATAATACGCTTCAAATATAGGTGTGGTTATCCTGTGGTTAACCGTCCTTATGGGGTATCACTGAAACATGGTCTCCAGTGTTCTTGTAATAGTAACATGCTTATTTCATAAACCAGAGCCATAGAGGAAGAAGCTTTCTTTTTTTCCCCATGCAAAGGCTTATAACTGAATGAGAGAAAAATTAATTAATTACATGAATATTAAGAGGTTACTTATCTATTATAACATCGGGCCACAAGTTGACTAATTAAAAGGAATGCAGGTTGGAAAGCTGCCACCAATCTGCTCCTTTCATTGGGAGGGCCACAGGCTGCAGCCCGCGGTTGTGCGTGACGGCCCTGGGAACAATGGTGCCGCGCACAGACCGTCCAGATGAAGCATGCTCGTCTGAATTACGCCGGCGACGGGGTGGCCTACAGGCAAACAAAATGGTTAAACAATACATAATCAAGTTTTTATTTGGTATTTCCTGCGAGGCTGTACCAGTTGCCAGGGAGTGTACTGTATTTTTTCTCTGGCTGTATTAATTGTTGACCATAAGCTGGCAGAGCACCAAACGGGGACAGATAAGGGGGAAAATGGCATCTGGACATTAAAGCCCCAAGTGTACTGGGGGGAAGAAAAGCACAAAAAATTACAGCATATATCAGGAATTTTCCAACTAACGATGTGCGGATGTGGTAGCGCGAGGGAAAGAGAGCCAAACTGAGCTTGCTTTGTTCACTGAGAGAGGCCCCCCTGCGACATTCCTTTTCGCTGTGCATATTTTGGCTTCATTTGTACAGTTTTAACTTTATACTGTGTGTGGAGAAGCTCAGTTGTGATTGGTTGTTCCTGATAAATTATATTGCAGTAATTAAAGTTCATGGATAGCTGTTATGTTCTTAGTTATTTAGAAGCTGTTTCAAAAACCAAGTCTAAGCTGAAAACTTCTTTTAAGTGACATGTCATTACTGTATAAAAGATGGCAACAATTATTTTCATTGATTTCAAACAGTTTTTTTAAGACAATATTCATTTATGGAGACAAATAAGAAACAATGTCTTAAAAACCTGGGACAGGAGCTGGGAGTGACTATATCTTGTAGCCTGCAAGTGAAATATTCCCCAACTGGTTTCTAAAACATGAAAATTTGTGATAAGGATAATCTTCTCCCTCTGCTACTTTTAGATTCCATTTAAAATACAAAAGTAATATATAAATAGTAGTAAATCTATTGCAGAAACGAAGTATTGCAGTTTCATGACCTCAGTTAGAAGTCATATGTTACTGTTTTAATTCACTAATAAAATGAAAAATCTCCAATGGATCACAGCTCCCTTCTTGAAAGATTGATAAGCCTCGGAGCCCCCAGTAATAATAATTGTAATGTATACCAAACCTTTAGAGCTGTGAAATGTGTTTTCCAGGGGATTCTTTTGCAGTGCTAGGGCTCTGTCTGCATGCACGGCCCTCAGGCCTAGCGGGTACACCTGCAGTCTGCGGGCAGCACTGGGTTTGAACTCCAGCTCTGACACATGGCTAGCCGTAGGACCGTACCATAGTTATGAACACGTTCTGAACGTCCATCTCTTAGAATGTGGGTACAAAAGTGCCTCCCTCGCAAGCTATGACAGGATTTAAATGACATAAAATTTGTAAAGTCCTTAGCGCAGTACCAGGCATATGGAAAACCCACAATAAACGTTGGCTGCCGTTATTACGTCTTTCTGTTGAGAAGCTCTGGGGTTTCGTTTAGCTTCTCAAAACGTTGTTTCTGGTCGGTGTCTGCGTTAGAGTTCAAGAGATTTGCTTAATTGCCATTGACTTCTACAATAGATAGCAAGGAGCAGGTTGTCTGGTCTGCCGTGAAAGCGGGGACAGCGGTTTTGATTGCTCCTAAACATTCTCAGAGAAGCCGAAATGTTAACAACTGTTTTCAGAAGCACTTATTAAAACCCAGTTGTTAGTTGAGAAGAACTGAAAAACAGGATTCTCAGATAGCGGCATTCTTCTAAAGAAGGACTTCGAGCTGCAGGATGTGCATACTTTATGGCGTTACAGACAAACTGCCAGAAACACAAAGACCAATACTGTCTCGTATTTGATCAAGTGATTTTCATAAAATTCATTTTAATGACTTGTACATATTAATTACATTTTCTAGTGTGGGTTGTTCTTCATTTTCATCTCCAGAAGTCTTAACCCTTAACCCTAAACATGTGTAAAGGGCTCATACACACTGAATATTAGAATTACACGATTCATTCCAACACCCCAGGAATTCAGTGTGATCTTTGTTCAATAAAAGGAAACCACTATTCATGATGATCAATGTGTAGGTCCCCAATATTTTTAAATCCATCCAATTTCTCATAGGCCAAAGCATTTCTTAAAATACATATGAATCCCTGACATTAGACCGGTTTTTCTCAAAGTAAATTTTATGTCCTGAAAACATTTTCAGTCCTTAAATAATATTACTGTTGAATACACCTTTTGAATCATTGAGTAAAGACTAATAAAACATACACGTACGTGGTTAGTTTTTTATGGGATCTTTAAAGATTATTAATTAGGAATAAAAGATTATTAATTCTCCTTCACCAAAACAATACCAACTATAATAATAAGCTGAATGTGGCCAGCTTTAACCTAAAACTGGAAAACTCCCTTTTCGTTTCTACAATTGGCTTTTTCTCTTCAGCTGCTTTTTAAGTTGGGCTGTTAGCAATTTAGCCTGTCTTTAATTTTAAGCACCATTCTTCCAGTCCGGAGATCCCTATAGGAAGCCCCACTCTCGGAGCCTCGCCTCCCATTGGCTAGCTGGGAAAAGAGCATTTCTGCATAAATTGGATGCTTCCTTCTCCCCTGGAGACCAAATATGCTCATGTTTCACAATCCCCTGGTTTGTAAGCACGAGTCCATTGCCTGAAGCTGGAAACTTTCACTTTGTAGAACACAGCACACATCGAAGTCCAGATTCAGTCCCCCTGACGTGCCTGTGGGTCCGATAGGAGATTGAATACATGCTTCTTAATCCAGTGTTTGCGAGCTGCTCCTGCTGAAATCAGAAACCGATGTGCATGGGAGAGGTGTCCTTCAAAGAAAGGTATTTCCTTTGTGCAGCACCAGTGCTCACAGAACCCAAGGGGTTAACCTGAGAGCCGCTTTGAAAACAGAGGCGAAGGTCACTGGCGGCAGCAGCAAAGACTTCAAGCCTGCCGTCCTGAGCCTTTCGCCCTGCCTTTCCCACCCAGGGGACTGTAAACATTGGCTCCCGGCCACCACGGCCCACTGCATAGAACTTCTCTGTGCTTTCAGCATATACGTTTATGCTTTTTTATGGAAGCTGAAGCAAAGGCGCATTATTGCTGTGAGCACAGAGAACATGTTTCTGTTCAATGAAAGGGGAGGAATTCTGTCCTGCTGGAATGTGAAAGCATGCAGACACGCTTATTTAGTGCTGCTTCACATGTAACTTAGCTGCTGCTCTTAGTCTGACTTTCCCAAGTCAAAAGAATGTGTAGAATGCTGTCACTTAATCAGAACCCAGAAGAGCTCTTTTATCTGCCATTTGTTAGTAACTAGCAATATTGCCCTTATCTCTTTGTCCTTTAGCTCCATCCAGTGCCCTCGGATAGGAGACCTGGTAACATGGGAGCACTTACTACCTTGAGAATTGCTTCTTGTTTTTCTTTTTTAAAACTCACAGTTCTTTTACCACCCACAAAGAAATGAATGGGGTTTTCTTTCATGCAAATAAAGTTGTCCTAGTCCTAGGATCATAGTTGTTCGATAATGTTTAAAAGAAACCAAAGTGATTCATATATCTGTGATGCCGTTTATACTTGATTCTTCAAAAGTTTGTAACTCATCCATGTAACTTACAATAACCTTCACTGATTCAGCTGCAGGAAAACAGAATGGAATCTCCAGAGATAATTACATATAGCCTTAATTTCTCCCTCCTGAACTTTTCAATATATTGAACAGGGCTTAATATCATTCCATACATCAGTAATTTCATGTTATTTCAGTCATGTGGTATAATAATTTTTCTCTTCGGTGATTTCTAAAGACATGAACGGGGGATTCATTTTGGTAGCTCCATGTGTTACAGTAGGCAGGGGCAGAATGAGTACAACCATATCGTTCCTCCTTGCTGTGCTATGCTCCTTTTTTTAGAAGGAACTGTATTTCTTGGGCAGACATATAAAATCTTACCCCTTTCTTCTGAAATGGCTATTATGGGTGTATTTTGTAATAAATTTGGACGCTTGCCCCCAGAAAGTACAGTCAGTCACTGTACACTCCTGTTTGAACAGCGATACTTACGATTATGAAGAGAATACAAGGCCAACGGCAGTCCCTGCCCCTTCGCAGACACGCAGACAGGACCGCTCTCTAGCCTGCACCTGCACTTGATAAGAGATTGGGGCTTTGCCTTTTGTCTCTCCATCTAAATGACTTTTTTAAAAAGTTTTTTATTAATTTATTTTTAGAGAGAGGGGAAGGGAGGGAGGGAGAAAGAGAAGGGAGGAAGATACCGATGTGGGAGAGAAATGCGATCGGTTGGTTGTCTCTCGCACATGCCCCAGCCGGGGACCAGCAACCTTTTGCTTTGCGGACGGACAGCACTCCACCGACCTGAGGCACGTCGGTCAGGGCTAAATGGCTTTTTAAGATTCTTCGCAGTCTGTTTTGGAATTTGTTTTGCTTTATGGAATCACAAATTCTGTTGGGTACCAATTAATATCCTTTAAAATGTCCTTCTGCCCAAAGTTCCATTTCTTTAAAAGTGAAGTTTCTGTGAACAACATTCCTGATGACGTAGATCTGCATGTGGAAGTTATTCGTTCTTTTTAAAAATATTTTATTGTATTACTTCATTATCATTTAACCTCCTCATATCTCCCCCTCCCCTGCAGTCACCACCATGTTGTCCATGTGCTTGAGTCCTTTTCCCTCGATCCCTCCACCCGCTACCTTCCCCCCAGAGCTTCCATCCTGCTCTCTCTCTATGAGTCTCTCTATTTTGCTTGTTGGTTCAGTTTGTTCATTAGATTCCACATGTGAGTGAAATCATATGGTATTTGTCTTTCTCTGACTGACTTCTTTCACCTAGCATAATATTCGACAGAGAAAGCATGTTCATACAATGTCTAAAGATAGTTTATTCAGCATATGGTGTTGGGGAAATTGGACAGATACAAGGCAGTAAAATAAAACTAGACCACCTTCTGACACCACACACAAGAGTAAATTCAAAATGGATTAAAAACTTAAAATATTATACCCAAAACCATAAAAATCTTAGAAGAAAACATAGGCAGTAAAATCTCAGACATAGCTCATAGCAATATTTTATCTGATATATCTTCCCAGGCAAGGAAAACAAAAGAAAAAATAAATAAATGGGCCCTGGCTGGTGTAGCTCAGTGAATTGAGCGTGGGCTGGGAACCAAAAGGTCGTCGGTTCGATTCCCAGTCGGGGCACATGCCTGGGTTTCGGGCCAGGGCCAGGTCCCCAGTGAAGGGCATGTGAGAGGCAACCATACATTGCTGTTTCTCTCCCTCTCTGTCTCCCTCCTTTCCCCTCTCTCTAAAAATAAAAATAAAATCTTTAAAAGTAAATAAATAAATGGGATTACATCAAACTCAAAAGTTTTTGCACAGCAAAGGAAACCAAAAACAAAACAGAAAGACAGCCCACAGAATGGGAGAACATATTCGCCAGTACATCTGATAAAAGGTTAATATTCAAAAGTTATGTAGACCTTACAAAACTCATCACCAAAAGAAACAGACAGTCCAATTAAATAGTGGGCAAAGGACCTGAATAGAGACTTCTCCAAAGAAGACATACAGATGGCAATAGACACATGAAAAGATGCTCAATGTCACTAATCAGAGAGATGCAAATTAAAACCACAATGAGATAACACCTCACACTTGTCAGAATGGCGGTTATCAATAAATCAACAAATAACAAGTACTGGTGAGGATGTTGAGAAAGGGGAACACTTTTGCACTGTTGGTGGAAATGCAGTTTGGTACGACCACCGTGGAAAACAGTGTGGAAATACTTCAAAAAATTAAAAATGGAACTGTCTTTTGACCCAGAGATTCCACTTCTGGGAACATATCCAGAGAAACCCAAAACACTTATTCATTCTTAATTATAGGATTCTAGGGTTGAAAGGACATCAGAAATTATCTAATGTGACCTCTTGATTTTATAGTTTGGGGTTGAAATTACCTTTTTTTTCTTTTGACATGGTTATTTATCTGAGAATAAAACCCCAGGTGTCCAAATATCAATTCGGGATTCTCCCCCTTACTCCATTCAGTCATGTACTGATGACCAGTGATGAGATTAACAGGTGTTGGTATATGCGCTGTGGGCGTACCACAGCATGTAGACATGCACACAAGTGCTTATGAGCTGATATTTTGTACACTGAGCGGGAGGTGATGTGAAGTCTTCATCTTCACTTGTTCCCAAGGCGCGTGGGGACTGGCTGATCAGCCATCCACCTCATCGACATGTCATGAGGTGCCTCAATTTCAGTAGGACAAGTTTCTCACAATTTTTGTAGAGTCCTCTTTTATCTCTCACCCCTCCAGTGAGAATGACTTCACATCACAGCCGTGAACTCTACATAAAAGCTGGCAGTATAACCAAAGCTGTGCATGGAGGCTAACTGAGAACACTAACTGCTTTTGTGACTAGATAGGAGTCCAAAGACTGGGGAAGAAAATGAATTCTTTTCAACAAGCACCTATTGAGCTTATTGTTTTTTAAAGGCAAATGTTATATGTACTCATTACAGAAAATAGAAACATTGTCCATAACGATAACTCAATCAGAAAAATGCCAGTATAAATCAGGAAACCAGAGTAAATGTATGGATGTCCCAGACATAAAAATGGATAAAATGCCTGGTTTTCATTAATAACACTTATTTCACATAATACTTCCCATGAGGAAAATCATAGAAAGGCTTCGTCCTGTGTAGCTCTGTTAAAAAATGAATTTATTATAACAGTTACAAAGGATTTGGGAATCCCAATAAAGAAGCTTCCATTCTCTTCATAGGTAGCAGCTTCTTAGTCTTGGAAATTGAGACAGAAATGTACTGTGATCAGTGCATATGGACTTATCTGTGGAGTGAAACTGGCACACAGCTGCATACTTAGCAGATGCACTGTTGAAGTTCCTCCCTATTAATGCCAATTAGTTAGATGGCACTGCGGGATGTATCTTACAGAGCTTTCTGAGTGCTGCGGTTTTCAAATGGGGGAGCTTTCAGTTCCAGCTCATGGGGGAACAAGATGACATCCCTCAGTGTATTTCCATGATTACTTGTTACTCTCTTACGTTACATAGATTTTAATGAATTTTTAAAAATAGCTGAATTACTTCCCTGTATTTGAAATATGTGTCTCTGCACCCAGGCTTTCTTTTATATCAAAGACTTTCTTTACGTCTGAAGTCTGACATCACTCCATATACATGGAGGCTTTTTTCTCAAAGAGAGGTGTACCCCCTCTGCTGGCTCTGTGAAATGAAGCACGTAGTGAGTAGACATTAAGTCCTCACTTAACGTTGGTGAGTACTGGAAACCTGGGACTTAAGTAAAACTATGTATAACAAAACCATTTTTACCATAGACCAAGTGACATCAACAAGAGTTAAGTTCCTGTGGCATATTTCTGGTCACAAAAACATCACCAAACTTCTAAATAAAGACCTAAAGTACTTCTAAAATTAAATACTGAAATAAATGTGACTCTGTATACATCTAAGAAAAGTGAATTAAAACATGTAAGATAATTATGTTCCAACCCAGTTATTCCAGTTCAACGTCATGGCTGGCCAGAGCCTGCGCCAGCAGCTAGGGCGCCAGGCAGGAACCCCCCTGGACAGGACTCCCTTCCGTCACAGGGCCACGATACCAGCACACAGACACTCAGATGCGGGCAGTGTAGACCACGCCAGTTCACCTCACATGCACATCGGGGGTGGGAACCAGAGCGCCCGGAGAAATCCCACCCAACATGGGGACACAGCAAACTCCACAAAGATGGTGGCCCCAGCCAGGAATCTTTTTTTCATTTTTTTCCCTCACCAACATTGTAAGGAAATGACGTTATTCGAGGACCCGCTGTATTTCTGATTACAGATCCCGGGGATTGCTTGCATGTGATCTTTGCCTTAGACTTTTTCCAAAGTGTAAAATTAAACTTTAGTTTGGCTTCTTCTAATTCAGGATATAAAATCACCCAAGAATCTGAGATATTTTACATTCCTTTTGAGAACAATATGAAATTCTATGAGACTAGCAGTAATTCGACATTTAAGAAAGTCTGGCATGCAGATTTATAGTATAAAATAGGTGCTCAGTAAATACTAATTTCTTGATTGCAGTCATATTTTTATTGTATACAGATTGTGTACTTTATTATAGGAGCTATAAATCACCTATTCTCTTTAATGAAGTCATCTGTGTTTTCATAGCACTTTCTCCATGCCTTATTATAATTCCAGCCACACTGTGTTACCATTATTTCTTTTTATAGTTGCCTCACTAGACTACAAACTCCTCCAAATCAGGCATTGTCTAGTATCGGTCTCTGGAGTCTCAATCCCTATCGTGTTAGCTTGCCCAGTAAATACTGGTGAGCTTCAACATTACACTAAAATAAACTTCTTCCCAAATGGTATATCAACAACCAGAAAGTTTAAATAACCAGAATTTTTTCTACATTCTACTTTTACCATAAAGGGGTCATTGAAAGTAAATAAAGTATTCAGAACAGTCACTTTCTAAATGTGAGC
Organism: Micronycteris hirsuta; assembly: GCA_004026765.1. NCBI lineage: Eukaryota > Metazoa > Chordata > Mammalia > Chiroptera > Phyllostomidae > Micronycteris > Micronycteris hirsuta. The sequence goes on from PVJI01003276.1 coordinate 99,056, forward strand.
ATATCTGTACTAACAGAAATAGGATAGTTAATAAACATCAAGACTTCTGCCCTGGCTGGCATAGCTCAGTGGATTGAGCACGGGCTGCAAACCAAAGGGTCACAGGTTCAATTCCCAGTCAGGACACATGCCTGGGTTGCAGGCCCAGGTCCCAGTGGGGGCCACGTGAGAGGCAACCACACATTGATGTTTCTCTCTCTCTCTTTCTCCCTCCCTTCCCCTCTCTAAAAAGAAAATAAATAAAGTATTTTTTTAAACAAAGACTTCTTCACCATCTATATGTGTATAGTGATAGTTGATATAATGGTTATACCAAAGGCCCGAAGGGTACTTTTGCAAGTTTAATTTTCATTTTGTACTTTTATTTTCATTGCAAACCAGATTTTTATATATGTTGCTTGCTTCACGCCAGTGATATCAGCTCTTATTTTTCAGGATGGCACTTGTTAAGATGTTAAGTTGCATGCATGCATACATTTCAAAACTTCTTTTGGATTATTTGTGCTCCTAACCTTGTGCAATGTTATGTGCTGTTGCTTTTCAAAGCATTTTTCAAGGAACCCTAATTCCATAGGATGATAGTAAGTGTTATGTGAGGGGCAAGATACCATTCCGTAGACAATACTTGGTAAAGCTTTGATTGAATAGGTTTCTTTTTAAACTGTAGAACTTCTCAGAGCCTTTAACATGGTAAATGGGGTAAAAAAAGATGACCAAGATTTAACAGTGTAGCCAAATGGATTCCTTCCACATCTTCTCCAAGCTACTTTTTCAGTCAGTCAGACTATAAGTCTCGTAAGGGAAGGAACTGCTTCATTCCCCAGTGCCGAGTGCCTTCCTGCGGACAGCCCTCTGCAGACGTTCATCCACCAGATGAAGTCATTTCTGCAGTTTGTCAGAGTTTCTAAACAAGGGGGGATGCTACCACATGCACACAGATGACTGTCCTGTAGTCCAGCCCCAGAATTGGGGCCGTGGCGCCCATGTTGAAATGTCGTGCCCGGGAGCGTGTCTACATGACGTCTTCAGAAGGAGAAGCAGCAGCATTTGGGTTTGTCTCTGAACTAAATGCAGGGACTGTACTGACAGGTGTGGTTTTGTCCTTTAGTTTATAATGGTGTTTCAGAATTATTTCCATAGAGGACAGCCAGCACAAACCATCATCCACCAACTTCTAAGACTTTTACGTTATTAACATTTTAACCTTGGATCTTGGCACAGACATTTCAGAATGCTATTCAGTTTCATTTCCCTATTTAATGCCCAAATTGTGTAAGAACTCTGTGTAAATATATAGTTTGTACACCTCCAGAAGAGGACAAACAGAAGCTTAAAAGACTTGGGAATTTTCTGAGTCAGATGTAGCAAGGGCAAAGGTGAGGAGAAAAGCCTAACGCTTTTAAAATTGTCTTAAACTACTGAGTCATCCATCTGTGCACAAATGATAAGTATCATTATTTATTCTGTCTTTACAGAGGGCATAGTTAGTGCTTTAATAAGTTCAAACTATATTGTCATTTTTAGAACTATATTTTATAAATTTGTTAGTCAAAAGTGTAGGCGGTACCACCATACACTAACTTCCATGGTTGAGAGTATCAAGTGGTAGCAAGCATATGGTTGAAACTGGAAGCTGGAAACTATTCCTAGTGGGAGCATAAAATTGTTCAACTACTTGGAAAAAACGGTTTTGTAGCATCTACTAAACATATGAATTCCACCAGCCCCCCATATATATATGAATGAGTGAAATGAGTGCCATGTCCCACAAGAGATACACAGAAATGTTTGCAGAAGAATGTTCATTCACCATAGCCAAAAACTAGAAACACCCATCAACAGAAGGAGAGAGAGAGAGAGAAAGGCTAAATAAATCCTGGCGTGTTGACACAGCGAAACACTAAACAACCGTGAAAGGCAACCAGTGACTGAGGCGCACAACCACATGGATAATCCACATGTTCAACTGAGCAAAAGACACCAGACACAAAACCTGCGTGTCTCCCTTTATGGGAAGCTCCAGAACCAACAGCACTGACCCGTGTGGCAGAGGTCAGAGTGGGGGTGCGGAACGACACTGACTGGGGAGGACCCAAGAGGGCCTTCTGTGGTGACGCAAATGTTCCGCATCACGTTGGTTACGTAGGCACATACGTATGTAGAAGTGCATTCTATCTTAACATCTGTGTATACTTTAATATAAACCCAAAAAGGAATACCTTAAACAATCTGTCCACCTACCTACCTGTCTATCAGTAGGTGCCAATAGGTAGCAAACATTTACTTGCTTTTTACAAGAAATTTTCTCTAAGGTTTGATGTATAAGTTTGATTCTGTTGCCATTTTTATGAACCTGGAACACCTTTTGTACATTCAGAGTAATCCCAAGGCAGATGGATTTCTTTCCTCGCTGGTTGGGTTTTGGTTTTGTGGTTTGGGAGCAAGTTTGCAATAACTTCTCAGTCGTACATACAACAGATAGTTACTGAGTGCCTGGCGTGTGCCAGACAGAGGGCCAGGCTTTGGATGCCCGACGGTCATCAAGACCCAGCCCCTGCTATTCGTCTCGTAGGGGAGATAGGGATGGAGGCAGATTCTTGTGGCAGTACCACACATCAGCAGGGGCTGTGAGAGACATGTGCTGCGTAATGCAAAGAGCCGCTCCCCCTCTCAGAATGTTCTGGAAGGCTTTCACAGATTTCATCAGTAGGTCCTGCTTTTATTTTTGCCATATATCAGGGTCCTCTTTATAGTAAGCATCTATAATAGCTATTTAAAACTACTCCTCAGTTACTACAAAATATTTTAAGTATTTTGTGTGACCTAAGTGTTTTCTTAGATATCGCTGTAATCACTTCTTAGACCATCATTCAAAGCCCTAGCAGTTTCAAGGATGAAAGAAGCTACCTGCCGCAGATTTCTAGAAAGCAGCAGCATTCTTTGAAATGCTTATAAATGGAAAAGTAGTTTTTCTTTGAATCATTTCTGAGGTAAAAGCAAAGTTTTACCTAAACTGGAGGGTTACTTTTCCTTTCAAGTAGCACTTGCATGCAGCAACCACACTGGCCCAGGCCCGTGTGCAGGGAGTTCCTGTGCCTAGGTGAGAAGCCTTCCGCTGGTTTTTATGTTCACACATGTATCTCTCCTAATAGCGGATGTACCTAGAAATACTGTTCAAAGTCCTTGGTAGTAGTGTGGTTCTTCTTAGAAACTGGGACAATTTTGAGAGAAGCATTGTGGCTCATCAGAAACAAGCGAATTTATATATTTTCTAATTATTTCATTAGTGGAACTGTTTCCCTATAGTGATCCTTTCCCCTTCACTCATACAAGATCTAAAGATATTAAAAATTCTGTAAGGATAGAAAAGGATTTTAGAAAAGAAATATGGGGAAATTTTTAAAAGAAGAAAAAAGGGAAGAATTAAATATAAAAGAATCAAATTCATACAAGAAAGAAGGGGAAGGAAAGGGCTAGGACACATGTTTTATATCAGACCTCTTTTTTTTTTTTAGTAACTTTGAAATCAGAGAGTGAGATCCAGGGTGATGCCATCATACCTATGCAGTTGCACTGAGTCTTCAAACCTGAGCATTCATTTTGTCCAGTGATGTGCATTTTTCTTTTACCCCGGAACAGGGTTACAAAGTGGTGGGTAGGAGTAATCAGGGTCTCCAAACTGTGGATTTTCCACAGAATTTTAAGATGTTGAAGAATGTTTGAGCCTGAACTTAGATTTTAAAACCATGCTTCCATCTCACTCATCACTTGCACGGACCATGTATCTTGCAAGTGCTCATTTAGTAGGTTTACATGCAGTCTGTGTAAAAATGAACATAGTACCCAAGGAGAAAGAAGTCCCGGGCTTTAGAGACATTTGACTATTTTCATAATAAAAAGTCAGTTTTTAAAATTCTCTTACAAATCTGAGTAGTTATGTAGCCTCCCAAAGCATATAGATTTTCTTAAGAGTTAAAACTACTTTTAAAAGGAAACGATGAGCTCTGTAGCCTGCCATATCCTGTATTCAGAATAATTTTCATTTCCACTTATCTGTGAAGGCCGAAGGAATGTCTACAAATATTTGCTTGGTTTCTATGGTGAAGGCAGAGCGAGATCAAGTGTGTGATTGTTTAGTGTCAAAATCAAAACTATACTGTACTTCTAAAAAGAGAATGAGCTTGTTACTTGAAACATAATAGTCATTTAGCAAGTGGTAACTATTTTAAGTTTCATGAGTTCAAGATGAAATTTAAACAATACAGCCTGACGGAAAACATGGGCCCTTCAGGCATTTTAAGACTTCATGTTACAAAAATAAAGTGGCCATGACACTTTATTAAAAAATCATCTGTTGCCCTGACTGGTGCAGCTCAGTTGGTTGGGCATCATCCTGCAAAGCGAAAGGTTGCCGGTTGCACCTTGGTCGGGGCACATGCCTGGGCTGCGCGTTCGGTCCCTCATCAGGGTGTGTGTATGGGAGTCAGCTGATCGGTGTTTCTCTCCCTCACTTTCTCTCTCCCTTCCCCATCTCTAAAAATAAATAGAAAATATTTTTTAAATAATAATAATAAAACAAAAAGGCATCTGTTCACTAAAGATGATGTCAGTGGACTCTTAGAATGCCTGGTGTGGGTATGAGGATGTGACCGTGGTCTACAAATGTATACTATAATAGAAACCCTTGTGTCCTGCCCTAGGTTATCCATCCTAACCCTGTAATCGTCCATTTTGCTGTCTCCTGGATACCCATACATTTAACAGAACATACCTTTATTTTATGCCTGCTGTACACAGCGCTCTGGGAGGTGCTTGGGGTGAAAAGTCCACTTAGGAGCGGTCTCTGTCCTCAAAGAACTGGCTTGAGGTCTCGTGGGCAGTAAGCACACACTGAAGGGGAGGCAGCGTGTGAGTGCTGTGGTTGCGTGTAATTGGAGAGGACTGGACAGGGCGGGGTTCACAAGAGTTAAGGATGGTGTTGTGAGAGGACATTCCAGAGAAAGGTCTGAGCGCGTGGGAAGCCACAAGGCGTAACAGCACGCTATTTGAACAACGATAAAGCCTCTGAGCAGGTGGAGGAAAGCTTTCCTGTGAAGGAAGGACAGGTGATAAAAGGAGGGAGCCAGATCTTGAGGGCATTGGGAGTAAATGGAACTTGAACCTGGCCTTAAAAGCTCTGGAGAGCAGATGAAGGATTTTAAGCAGGAGTGTGGTGAGAACAGCTTCACCTGTTCCCAGGTAGAGTAGGCCACCCGAGATGGACATTGGCTTTATGATGGATGGTGGCAGGCCAGCTCTAGACAAGCTTGCTGGGAGGAAATCAAGGAGTTAAAGACTCTGCCTCACCCCTCTCGCTCTCTCTGAACTCCTGCCTAGTCTTCCCATTGGCCAAAGCCAGTAAGAAGCTGGAAGCATAGGACAGACACAGACCACCTCCCAGGACGGAGACCTTTAGGAAAGGCAAAAGGGAGATATCCAGCGCAGTGTTCATGACATGCTTTTCTGCCTTCAAGAATGTAGCCATTTAATAAGGGAGATTCAGATTAACATCTACAAAGTTTTTCGGGTTCTTGGTTAAAAGCGTTCATGAATTTAAAAAAAAAAAACCTGTTAAATTGAATATTAAATAGGAGTGGTTTCCTCTGAAATGTCTTTTGAGTCAGATCTGTCCTTGGCTCTCCTTTATCTTATACTGTTATTGATTTGGTTCAAAAAAATTGTGAATAGAGATCAAAGCACTTTAAACAGATACATCCACTTGTGTAAATATCCTTGAATGCCACCCCCCGCCCAGTCTTCCGCTCCCCCTCTGCTTGCCAAGTCCATTCAGCACCTCTAGAGGCTGTTAATACATGTAATGATTGTAATAAACATTGTATTTGCTTTGGTTCCAGCTGGCTCCAACCACCAAACTCTGTCCATAGTTCCTATTGTTATCTTTGCTTAGTAGATAACTGCATTGTTATCATTAGAAGCCACCTTTGTCATAGATTTCGAAGTGTTGATCTTTTATACATTAGTCATTGTTTCCCTCAAAATGTTTTTAAATTTACCCCTATATTTTTGTTTTTAAGGATACTTAGAATTATAAAATGCAGGTAGAAGTTAAGTACACTGTTGAGAACTTCCTTATTTCATGCACTGAAGTCTTAAAAGGTTTTTATTGGTTTTGTCCATTTTTGATACAGCTTTCAAACAAAAATTAAATTTGCATATATGTGACTTAAACTGGTTTTAAGATAGGCAGTCTTCACCAGAAGTTGTTAGAGGCACAGAAGTATAATAATTTCTAAGCAAATAGAATTTATATTTTACTGTCAGGGAAAATTGTTGCAATTTGTCCTCAAAAACTGGAAACATATATTTTAAATCCCCAGAAATTGTCATCATTTGAGATGTTTTACAGTGACTTAAAGTGAGGATTAAAGGAGGCTGGGTCAGAGAATATAGAGCAGCCACATAAATTAGCAAATTAAAACTGGGGAAACTCTTGATAAACTAGGGAACAAGTGTTAGATTTATATCTATTGAAGAAGGTAATGATTTCTTATATTTAAAAGTAGGCTTTACGCATTGTTGGGGTTATCTTCTTAGAGAATGAACCAGAAATGTAAGTCTTGAACAATTCATACTTTGTTTTAGAATTTAAGCATGTTGAAGTCCACAAAGATCAAACCAAAAAGATGTCTCTTTAGACAAATACTGATAGTTCAAATGGAGTGTAAACATAAACCTAATTAATGAACCTAAGTCCTCTCACTTTGTTACAGGGGTTTACATATATAGACACCAAGCAAAAATCCTGAAAATACCCGAGATTTTTAAACCTTAGCTTTCATTGAAGTTATTAAATGGGAATTAGATGAATAGATGTCATACCATACTGAGCACTGATGTGGATCAGAACTGAAATTTGGAGTAATAGAAACAATTTTTTAAAACATTTTTTCTAAGGAAATCTTGTGAACACCAAAGGGTAGCTGAAGTTTTTGAGATGTGCATGCTCTTTTAAAAGTTCAATTTAAGTATTTCAAAATAAATGTAATAATAACCTGTATGCCTGCCTTTTCCCTTGTGGATGTTTGGAGTGCTATGCTGGGTGCTGAGGAAGGAGCACGGGGTTGAAGTCCCACAGCCCTGGTGAGAATCCCAGCCCTTTCACATCTCGGTCCGCGCCTCCGGCCATATTGCCCAGGCTGTCTGACATTCCTTTTCTCAGCTATTAAATGTGCTTACTGACGGCAACTGATTGGTCTTGCAACTTTCTACCTCCTGCACTTCCAGGTCTTTGTGCCCACTGTCCATTTAAACCTTGGTGTCTACGTGCCCTGGCAGACATTTTTGTATCGCATCTGTGATTGTAATATTTATACCCACACATGACCTGTGGATAAAAATCAGAATGTATTTCATACAGTTACAAAACTTATTTATTCACTTAATAGTATATCATGGACGTCTTTTTATGTGAGTGGGAATGAGCAGGATGAAAAACTCATTCATCTTTTTTGATGGCTGAATAATATTCTGCTGTTGGAAATTATTGCAGAGCAAACGTCCCGTGAATACCTCCTTGTATACTACTATGAATGTTTCTGTAGGATAAATTTTCACAAGTGGGACTCTGGGTCAGAGACAATGGACACTATTAATTTTATACATAATGTCAGATTGTCCTCTAAAAGGGTTGTGCCAGTTCATGATTTAAAAGTTGTCCCAAACCGTAGCCAATCCTGAATAGTGTTATTCTGTTTGTTTCTGCCAATCAGGTCCTTTATTATGATGGCCTTCTTTCTTTCTTCCTTTCTTTCTTTCTTCCTTTTAATGAGATTGAATATATTTGATAGGTTTTGCTTCTTGTGAATTATCTTTCTTATTTTTTATCTATTTTTCTATTGCATTATTTTATTAGAGTAATTTGTTTTAGATGTTTTCTCCCAGTTGGTCATTTGTATTTGGCCTTTATTTATAGTGTTTGCTGAAGAGAACTGCAGTTTCAAATAGCTGAGTCTATAAATCTTTTCACCTCAGGCGTCTAGGCTTCCCATCATGCACATCCCAATAGGCATCCACATCCCAAGGTCCTCTTCTTATACGGAAAAATGTGTTTCCTCCCAACACACTTTTCTAGCTCTGTTTCCTAGGTCTTTCCATCTATATACTGTTTCTTCTTATAGATTTTTATAGCTGGTGTAATTAGGGGTAGAACTTATTTTCTTCCAAATGAATGGCCAGTTGTCTTCCTTTCACCTGCTGAAGCACATTTTCTCTCTCACTAAGAGGAAATGCAGCCACCTATTAGAGCTTAAAACTCATTAACGTACCCGTCTCTGCTGGAATTTACTCTTTTTTCAATGTTAACACCACGCTTTTATTTACTGTACCTTCGAGTATATTTTGATAACAGAGCAAATGCCCTTCATCCTTATTCTCAAACTATTAAGCATTATTCAGCCAGAGGTACCTTATTTTAAAAATTATAGTCCTCAACAAAAGCATTGATTGCCTTAAATGTTATGTATTAATATAGGAGTGACTATTATCTTTGTAATATGGCTTTTCCCCACCTCAGTTATGGTCTGTCTTCCTATTTTAAATGTTTTTTTAATGTTCTTTAATAGTAATATCATTTTATTTATATAGATAGCACTTTTTTAAATCCTCAGTGTTTTGCATTTTTTGTTACTATTGTGGATGGGATCTTTTTCCCATTATATTTTGTAGCTGACTTACTAGGAGTTGTGTATTTATTTTATATTTTATGTCTACCATCATTTACATTCTTTTTATAATAATATTTTTCTTGTCATAAATTTTATTTACAAAAAACATAGTCCAATGTACTTAAGGCAGAACCCCTTAGAAACACAGGGAGATTCTGGGGGAAGGAAAACAAAAACTCAGATTCTCTTTAGAGTTTGACAAGTAAAGTATAGAAAAATATAGGGATCTGTGTGAGACAGATCTTGTTAATAAAGGACTTAAAAAAGAACACTCCCGCCCGGCTGGTGTAGCTCAGTGGATTGAGCGCGGGCAGGGAACCAGAGGGTCCCAGTTCGATTCCCAGTCAGGTCACATGCCTGGGTTGCGGGCCAGGTCCCCAGTGAGAGCCATGTGAGAGGCAACCATACATTGCTCTTTCTCCCTCCTTTCTCCTCTCCCTGAAAATAAATAAATAAAATCTTAAAAAAAAAAAGAACACTCCCTTTATGCCCTACGGAACAGAAACCAAGTATGTGCATAGTCATAAAGAAAACAATAATAAATTCTACCAAGTGGGAATTGTACAGGTTACATTCTCTGACGATAATGCAATAAAATTGGGAATCCAGCAGCTAGAAGATAACCATAAATAATAATGAATTTTGTGGAAATTTTATGACCACGTGGATTGTAAAACACTTTTCTAAGTAATTTATTCTTCAAATTAGTTTACTCTTGTTTTAAGAGAAAATTACATATTATTTAAAGATTTTAAGTCTTTAAATTACATATTCAAAGATTAACAAAAATTAGGAACACTTATTTAAAGATTCACAAAGAGAAAAGCAGAAGTCAACAAATTATAAAATAAAACAATAATCCTCTCAAAATGGAAATGAAACTTCATGTCCATTTTTAAAATAACATATATAGCTAAACCGACAAATCTGACTGAAACACTAAGGAAGAGAAAATCATATTTTCTCGGAAAACCAAAGAAACAGATGATATTAAAATAATTATACGAAATAACCATGTACAGAATTGAGCCAATATATTTTTAAATCTAAATTAAATATTTTCATAGGGAAGTTTATCATTAGTAAAATGGACTCATAAAGAAGTTGCAACCTGTTGCAACTAATTGGCAAGAAGACATTCACAAAATCATTAAAGACACATCTAAGAAGGATCCAAACCCAGATGGTTTTACAAGTAAGTCCCTAGGGACTGATTATTCTTATGTTGTTTATAGTATTTCGGAATATAGAACAGGATGCAAAGCTTACATATCCCTAATATCAAAACATGAAAAACTAACAAAAAAGAAAACTATGGATCAGTCTCACAAATTTGTTAATATCCTAAAAAATAATAGCAAATAAAATCCAACAGTCTATTAAAAGAATAGTAAGCCAATATTAAGAATGATTTATTCTAAGAAGTCAAGGATGGTACAATATTAAGAAATCTATTAATGTAATTAATACATTACTAATAGAGTAAAAGTGATCATATTGTCATTTTAATAAACATTTTAAAAACATTCGGTTCATTATCCATTTTGAGTGGTAACTAAATTTGAAAGGAAGGGAAGGGAACTTCTTAAACATAGCAATATTGTTCCTATCTTAAGCTGTCTAAACATTTATTTGATGATTGTAGTAAGTATCACTGATTAAAATACTGAAAATGAAGATAGTTCTACTAAAGTGCTTTGGGTTGGGTGGTCAGTCAGAAATCACAGCCTCTTTAGGACAGCATACAATGATGATTAAACCTTTCGCCTCTGATGATGCTAGACTTTATTTCAAACTGAGATGAGAAGATAAGTGTGTGACCTCACAGTGTCTGTGTATGTCTATAAACCACTCAGATGGAGCCTTGTGGACAGTGTGCACCTGCACTTTCGTTTACAGTGTGTCAGAGAAGCAGGGAAGTGTGTTCCTCCAGCTAAAAATATTGGTAAAGCGGACCAGCGCTCAGAACTGGACACGCTGCTCAGCACAAGTAGCAAGTACCTTCTTTTTAGGGAATGACTGATAATTGGATTTTGCCCGGTTATCTCCTGGGAAAGATTGCCTTGAAATCATTGATTTGACACTTGCCAAACCCCAGTTGTACTGTGCACAGTATCGCGGTGGGCCTTTGCAGACATTAACAGTGGACAAAATTGGATCCATACCCTCTAGAACAAAGCATGTTTTTTATGAACTATGTTACAAGGTGCAAATCTCAGGTGACAGTGGGTTGGGGGAGGTGATGGTATCAAACCTGAGCATTGGAGACTGAGTAGAATTTCCACTTCTGGAGAGGAGAAAGAAGAACTCTCCAGCCTAGAAGAACAGCGTCAACAAAAGGATGGAGGCATGAGCTGGAGGACATGTATAATTGAGTAGTGCTCAAACGTAGCCAAGAGTTACCTGAGAATTTTTTTCAAAAAGAAAAGAAAAAGGAGAACTCCAGGAGCCCCACCTAATTCAGTGACTGCGAGAGGAGGCCCAGACACCTGTGTTCTCCTGAAAGCTGCATAGGTGATTCTAACGTGCAGTCGGGGTTGGGAGCCAGCGGTGTGGTCTTGTATGGGACTTGGCTGTGAGGAATATGAAGTACTGTGAGAGATGGTGCTGGAAAGATATGTTGGAGCCAAATGATAACTTGAGAAACATTGTTTTGGTATTGTGGGCTTGTTTTCTCTTTAAATTTCTGTTACATCACCATCATCTCTCCATTAGACATCAACCAGCTATCCCTTAAATAAAGCTTGACCTCTTGTATGAATTCAAAGCAAAACATGCGAAATGAGATGAAGAGGAGGAACCAGTCAAGAATCTTGTTAGATACTGCTATGTTATCACCCTACAACTTAAAACGACAACCAGTTTATTACCACTCACAATTCTGTGGGTTGAACTGGACTCCCCTGGGTAGTTCTTCTGCTCCAAGTGATGATGGCAGGGGCCGCAGTCCCCTGGAGGGTCATTTGGGCTTCTCCGTCACCATGGTCCACGCGCATGGCTTTTAGTTGAGAGCTCGATTGAAGCTGTCAACTGGAACATCTTTGTGGGCCTCTCTGCATGGCTGCTGGGTTCCAAGAGGAAGCATTCAGAAAGGTTCAGGCTACTGAAATCCGTGCGGCCTGGCTTTGGTAGTCTCAGACGTCACTTCCTCCTCCTAAGGCCAACTCAGACTCACTGGAAGGTGAAGGAGACGTCACCCCCTGATGGGAGGAGTGGTGTGTGCTTCAGTTTCCTGAAACTCATGGCAGCCAGTTTTGGAGACCTACTACTGCAGTCTTCGTGCGCCAGGCCTTCTACCATCAAAACACATAATAAAGCAGAATATCAGGGAATTTAGACATAAACAAAAATACAGTTAGACAAAACAATATGTAAGGGTAAAGGGAATCTGAGGAATATAAAAAGCGTTGTAATGGATTTATATGTCAAATTTTTTATCTGACAGTAAAGAATACATCTTCGTTGCAGGTATCCATAAAATATCTGCTCCACCCTCCCTCCCGCATAAAGAGAAACACTTGAATCCTTATGTACCCTTATAAATCTGAAGCCTTGATGATATGCTTTCCTCCCCTCCACACCTCGCAGAAATAATTACAGTTGTGTTCCATCTATTACTATATACTGTTCTGTGTTAGTATTAAGTGGGGTTCTTTCCATTTTAGAATTTCTTCCTCTGAATGACTTTTTTGCACGCAGCATAAACAATTGGGTTACACATGTCTCTTAAGTTCTTCTTTTATTTATTTGTTTTCTGAAAAGATCAGCATTGAAGGAGGCTTTATTTTAATTCCCCACAGTCTCATGATAAGAGTAGTTTTATCCTGAGTGCTCTCTTGAGACTTCAGAGTCACCGAAATCACCTTCTAACTTCCCAACAGTGCTCACTCGGGAACCGAGCTGCAGTCGCTGCCAACACCTGTTGTCTGCGTTTTCTTTTTGTCAGGCCCTTAAGAAAAAAATTAATCGTTTTAAGACTTTTTAAAAAGCCTTTGCTGTCTGTAACTCAGGTATTTTACCCTCCTCACGAGCCACACAGAGTCCGAGGTAGGAACCCAGGCTGTGGTGATGTCATTTCCTGCCTGTCAGCGCTGAGTCCCAGGTACCTGTGGCTCCTACCTCAGTGTCCCCCCACGATCCCTCTGAACCGGACCTTGGCGTCCCAGCGCGGGATGAGGGTTAGCAGACAGCCGTGTCCCTCGGTAACGCTCAGACCCGTTTGCTGTTGCAGGTCGTCACGCTGTGGTACAGAGCCCCGGAAGTCCTGCTCCAGTCCAGCTACGCCACCCCCGTGGATCTCTGGAGCGTTGGCTGCATATTTGCAGAAATGTTTCGTAGAAAGTAAGAAATACCTTTGTTTCACTCTGTCTTCCTTGGAAAGAAACTTTCTGGGTCTTTGGGCATTTTGAGTGGCCTCCTAGTGTTTCTGTTTGAAGGAGGGTCATGTCACCCAGATCCACCTGCTTCAGGCCACCACGTCCGTCAAGGGCTGCCCTGAAATGCCTGCTCTGCCCTTACGGTGTCGGTCTGTCTGACTGTGACTTCCAGCTCTAGGGACTCTGTTTGGAAAGGAATACTCCACTAGACTTAACAATTCATTTTGTTTGTGTTGTGATAATTGGACACAGTGAACATGAAGCATGTTACGGTATTTTTTAGGGAGGAAATAGCCTCGGGGTGAACTTTATCCACAGAGGGACGACCAGTGCTGTTAAGTGTATGGAAATTTTGATGGTGAGAATAGTGGAAAAACACAGAACGTTTAGGCCGAAAAGGAACAGGCAAGGGGGAAGTCAGCGCTATTTCAGAACACTTCAAATGCTTCACGTGGAGGAGAGATGTGGCATAGTTGGGCAGTAGAGTGAGCAGAACTGGGGCCAAAGATATTAAAATTACAGAAATAAAGATTTTTGCCCAGAAGGGGAAAAATCTAATGATTAAACAGTTATCTGAAGAAGAGGTTGGGGTTCGTGAAAATAATGCATTCTCATTGAGTTCCAAGAAGAGACGGGACCGCCGCACACTGAGGTGTTCCCGGAGGCATTCGTAGAGTGGTGGGTGGGGTCGGTGACCTCCAGGGTTCCTCCGACTCTGAGAGTCTCTGATTCATTCGTGTGATTTTCAGGTCATAAGAAATAGCCAAACAATATAATGGAAGGTCTGCCAGGAAAATAATCCATGCCTGAGTACTAAATTCAGCCTTGTCAAAATTAAACAGGGAACCTAGTTATAATCTCACCTGTTCTCTATTTTTACTTCCATGGGAAAGTGTGAGTTGGGAAGCTGAGTATTTTCCCATTGGACATGTTATGTTCAAAACAAAGCTACACGATCACTCACGAGAAGTGGTCAGCCATTGCCTATTTGGTTTTTTGTCTGTTTGTACCAAATGAAGTTTTGTGCATATAATAAATTTTGAGACCTATTTCCAGAACTCAGCAGATGTTTCTGTAGCTCACAAGAGGGGATCGTGGCTAGGAGATCAAAGTACGTGGATGTTTAATGCAGGCCTGCTGCTTTACCTAACACAGGACCAAACCTCTTCCCTTATGTTACCTTTGGCTCCTCACAATAAGAGATAAGTGAGGCATTGTGGTAAATTTATTTGTTAATGTCAAGCAGCTAAAAGAAAAGTAGCAGGCCTATGATCCAACGTAACTCTTGTGCACTCTACTCCAATGTTGTTTTTCTACCAAGGAGGGAAGAAAAAAAGGTAGTATTGAGTTCAGCTGCAGTGTTTGCCAAACAGGCCAAGTACGGGCATACCTCCTTTTATTGCGCTTTGCAGATGTTGCTTTTTTTTTTTTTTTTTTTACAAATTGAAGGCAAGACCATCCCACCAGCAAAAAAATTATGACTCGCTTTACTGCGCTACTTGGTTTATTGCAGTGGTCTGGAACCGAACCCACAATATCTCCAAGGTGTGCCTGTAATTGGTTTTGAAAGCGTGGTCCTTGGACCAGCAGCCTCAGCCTCACTGGAGACCTTGGAAACACAAATTCTCAGGCCCCACCCCAGACCGACTGGATGAGAAGCTCCTGGGCTAGGGCCTAGCAGCCTGTGCTTTAGCAAGTGCTCCCGGTGACCCTCATTCACCCTCCATGGTAAGAACCACTGTGTTGGATGATAGGGTCGCCAGCGATGGGCGTTCTTTAAATGGTCAGCTCTCAACTCCCCCTCGAAATTCTGATTCATTACTGGGCTGAGGTGAGGCCAGGTTTCGTTGTTTTTAGAAGTGCCTCATGTAATTCTTCCCATCAGACAAGTGTGGAAAACACTGGGTTAAAGGCTTGTGGTCACAACAAGGAATAATTTCCTGTCAATGTTGCAAGGTGGGAGCTAGGACTGTCGTTCCAGTCAGTCCCAGGAATAACTTGGGGTAGCTGGGAATTGGTTAGAGAAGTGTTTATTGGAATTACATTTATATGTCAACAGCTGTCCTCAAATGTAGAGATTGAGGCCTTCTTTTGCTATGGCAGGAATGTGATTGATTATTTTTCAATAGGACAAGACTTGGATATGACCCATAATTCATGACAAAAGCCAATATCTTTCTGAAGGATGTGAAAAAAAAGATAAAATTTAAGATATACTCGTATAGTGTTAAACATTCACTAGTGAGGAATTTGTTGTACTTGTAAGTAGTCGCCCCCAATGGAAAAGTTAGAACCCAGATTTTTATAGTATTAAAACATTTTCCCAGTGAAATGGTAGTGTGATTGATATTCTGGTTTCTAGTCTAGCTGGAAGAATCCTATGTAACCTGGAACATATCTGAAACATTATCTGTACTAATTCATCAAAACCTATTTTCTATATTGCATTTTTTTCAAGGGGAAATTCATTGTATGTTCCAGTCCCAAATGACAGGGTTGTCCCTTCACCCCAGCACAGGCCTGGGACGGGGGACTCCATGTTGCAGGCTCAGAGAAGGCTCCTGTGGTGACAGCAACAGTCTGCTTCGGTTTGCTGGGAAAGCGAGATACTGGGTAGAGACCCCCTGACTCTACAGGTGTGCGCAACAGAAAGCGCCTTCTCTCCGGGAGCCTTGCACAGGGGTAATAAACTAAGAAACAATGGGCAGTGGCAGGAAACAGTATCAGAACCCAGGCCTGTGTGCCTTTAAAGCTGAAGGAGAATGAATCAGGACCTACCACACACCCTTCCTGGGGCGGATGCCTCATCTCCTAGATAGTTCCTGCCTACTTGGCTGTGACCCTGAATGTGGCCATGGGACCTGACCCCTGTTCCTGCTTAGTTCACATTTGGCATTTCCTATGATGACGCCCAGATATCTGAATGTGCGTGCTTCTTACTTACGCCAGATGTGTTCTGGGGTCCATCTCTTAGCCTGACCTGGTTCCAACTTGACTCTTGAGTCAGTGTTGACCCATAGGTTCTGAAAACAGACTTCCCTGACTTTGTCATCTTTTAACACCTCTGTGGTTTTTTACCATATTTATGACAACTATACTTAATTTTTTGTTACCCTAAGTCATTTACTTTTTCATTTGGCCTCATCTAAGCAAAAATAACGTCAAATCACAGATTTGATGAGCTAACTAGACGAACTAGAGCCCTCCCCCAGGAGGATCCACAGCGTGTTCACGGGCACACAGCTCTTAAATGGCCGAACCGCTTTTGAACCCAGGCTGCCTGACTCTGTAACCTTTGATTTTTTCACTCTGCCATGTTTCTACCCCTGCTGTTGTTTTACCTACTAGGCCATTTCTTTTCTGGAATGTTTATATGTTATTACAGTGTAGCAACTACAGTTATTTACAGTTACAGATATTTTAGAAAGGTCAAGAAGCAAACCATACATTCAATAGCTTTGATTTCTAGCCTCTCCCATATTGTAAAGGTTGACCAATTCCCTGTGATATATTAAGGGATGAATGTCTTCTAAAATCAAATACCTAGAAAATATGAACTCAAAAGAGTCTTAGGACAGATGGTTGACAGAGAGCCAGAGAGTTTAAATACCATCTGTCACTATTCTCTGGGTTTAATAACTGGCCCGCGCTGACCCACAGTAGCATTCTGCAGAATGGAGAAGAGCTGGGTTTCCATCTTCCTCCTTTCATTCTTTGTCCATGGGTGATCTGACCTTTCTCCACATTGAGTTATATTTTGACACTAAAAAACATTGCTGTGAATTTGGTCAGTAGACAACTAACCAGCTTGAGGGATGGGATGGGATGAGGTGGGGTGGGGTTGGGTGGGATGGGATGGGATGGGATGGGATGGGATGGGATGAGGTGGGATGGGATGGGATGGGGTAGGATGGGGTGGATAGACAAATGAACAGATGGATGAGATCTATTGACTTTTTTAACTTCAAGGCAAATTAAATTCACAGTTGTCAACTCTGCAGGTATCTGTCAGCTCCCTTGTGATCCTGGTCAGAGCTGTTGACTGTGGTTTGAAAGCTGTGGGGTTT
Organism: Micronycteris hirsuta; assembly: GCA_004026765.1. Taxonomy (NCBI): domain Eukaryota; kingdom Metazoa; phylum Chordata; class Mammalia; order Chiroptera; family Phyllostomidae; genus Micronycteris; species Micronycteris hirsuta. The sequence continues at coordinate 116,222 of PVJI01003276.1, forward strand.
TCCAGGTTACGGCAAACTCATAAAAGGAAAATGCACATTTAAAAAATAAAACATGCTACTAATTCTTTGAATGTGGAGATTGTGGTGAACAGATAGTAATTCTTAGAAGTTCTGAGTTGCCAGCTCTGCTGGTCCCTAGCTAAGAAATGCCAAAGGCCACCAGAAAGAACATAATAAATACAGTCACTGTGAGAAAGAAACAAACAAGGCTTCATGGTTATATTGCCCCATGTATGGTGGCCTGTCTAGGCTTGTCGTCATTGGTTTCTATGAATTAAACACCCAGTAATTGAGAAACTGACAGTAAAACTGTCCTTTGTGGTTGATGGTCTGTGAGCAAATGTCTTTAAAATGTCACTGAGTGCCTTGCCAGTTTTCCCATTGGCTGCTGTGCTGCTATTTCCCCATATCTGAGTGATCTCCTTAATGACACAAAGTAAATGAGGTCCCTAACCATCCGGCCTGAGCATCCAGGCACCAGAAAGCGAGCCCTGTCCTGGGAGAGGAAACGCATCACCTCAGGCTAGGTCGGAACATGTGTGTGGAAACCAGGCACTCTGTTGGACCCTGAGATTTCTTGTCTCTTCTTGGATATTGCTCTTGACCTTTTTTTTTTTTCTCTTTCTTCTCTCTCTCTCTCTCTAAAGAACCAGCCAAGTGGAGAAAACTCCAAAGAGCATTTTCTTGAGTAAGGATATACACAAGATGGTACCCAGGAAAAGAACCGATCTTGGTTCCATAATGCATGCAGGATAGTTCTTAGTAAGAACAAATAAATACCTTTTAATGTGAGCAACATGGCTTTCTCTTATTCTTAATGTGTATCTTACTTTAACATGAGTTTAAACCATATATTTGTTCTCATGACTCACATCGAGAAGCCACCATCAGGCGTGGCGTTTCCCTAGCGGGGCAGGTCTGCCACCCTGCAGCTCCCCGGCCCAGTGCCTCTCCAGCATGGGCCTCTGGGTCAGCCTCTTTCGTGGTCTTCTCCGTAAACGCATTTTCTCTCTTCACGACTCTCCCTACCGTTCTTACATTGTGTCCTTCCCTCCAACTTCCCAAGTCATTGCTTCCCTTCTGCTGACAATTACTGGTCCTTGACTGCTTCCTGAGGTCCTATCCCTGTCCCAGGTAACCCTGTTCTCCCTTCTCTGGCTCTTTAATTCCATCCCTCTACTCTGCCTCTTGGAATCCCTGTTCTGTGGCACAGGTTACCCTCCTTCCCTGAAGTTTTCCTCACAGTCTCCTTCTTCAAGGTAACTAAAGCCAGGCCTTTTTCCCTCAGTGCTCCGTCCCCTGAGAAGAGAATTGGGATATTCTAATCCAGGGGTCCCGAACCCCAGATTAGGAAGTGGACTGTGAGTGAAGCTCACCTCAGCTCCGCCTCCTGTCCCCCACCAACTGCCCCCCCTCCCCATCCCTGCACCTCAGGCTTTCCACAAAACCTGTCCCTGGTGCCAAAAAGGTTGGGGCCTGCTGTCCATCTAAGCCACCTGCTGCTTGGGGGCATTATTGTGCCAGAGCCCCTTTTTGCCATCCTCTCACACACCCTGTCCCCAGACTTAATTTATCACCTGTCACATTCAGAACCAGTGATTTTTTTTTTAATTATGGAACCACTATAGGGTTAGAAGAAGTGTTGCTGATGGGAGTGTTTTGCACAGAGAGGAGACTGCCCTGTGAGGGTCCTGACCGAGTAGGTCTTTACTCCCCCTGTCCCTCCTGCCCCCACTGGTACTTAAGCAGTCAGTGACCTTCTGATGAACTCTTGTCCCCTGCTCACTTCTCAGGGGCACTGCATCTCGGACGTCATTATCATCCAAATGCCCCACCGTTAAAAAGAAAGCTGCGCTTGCAGACAGAAATAAGGGCAACGAGAGCACACACAGGTTGTTCGGCATGGCCGTCTGGACCTCTGTGGGCACCTCTCCTCCACTCTGGCTCCCCTCCCTCAGTCTCGGACCTGGTCCGTGCTCCGATTTCCTCCCCGTCCGTCCCCCGCAGTCCTTGCACCTCAGTCTGTTCCCACACTTCCAGGCCAACATTCAGCCTCATCTATGGAGATGAGCAAGGCTTTCCAGAGAGAGCTCCTCGGTATCCCTTTCAGCTCAGAAATCTGTTTATCTTCACCTTGTTTTCCCCTCCCATTTCTGAGAACAATGCCTTCTTCCTCCTTCCCAGGCAAATCCCTCAACATGTGTTCTTGACCCTACCCTGCTTCTACACTCTCCCCCATCTGTCTCCTCCTGATTCGCCTTTTCAGAATCTCCCCACAGAGTAGCTCTTACCTCTCCATCCTGGAAAAGACCTCACTCCCCCTGCTATGCTCTCAGTCTTTCTCCTCCCTTTCATGGTCCAAGTTCTTAAAAGACCAGCGTCTCTACATGCAACCTCCACTTCATCACCACTTGTTCATTCCTTAAATCCTTCCAATGCTACAAATAACGCCTGATATTTATTGGGCACTTATTATGACCTAAGCACTCTCTTTGGTTCCTTAAAATATATAATTCCATTTAAATCTCAGAGCCACTTTCTAGGGTGCTGTTGTCCCCCATTTCACAAGTAAGAAAACTGAGGCCCGAAGAGGTGAAGTAATGCAGAGTCCCACGGCCAGTAAGTGAGGAGGGGGAGGATCTCTGAACCCAGGCTTACCTGACGGCGCAGACCTGCTGGCGCGGAGCTGCTGCCCGGCAGGCTGACAGGCCCATCTCCCTGTTCTCATTCCGCTTGGTGTCTCCAGCACTTGTGTCTTGTGGCCACTCATTCCCTGACACCCTCCCTGCCCTCGCCGTTGGCGAAGAGCACACTCCTGGGTGCCTCTGCCTCTGTCCCTTTACCAGCTCTTCTTCATTTCCCTGCTCCCCAACCTAGATGTTCCCAAAGAGTCCTGTCTAGATAAGATGCAGATGGCCCTGCACTGGGTTCCAGAGCCCCCTTTCAGTTTCCTGATGGACAGACTCCCTACTAGCCACTCTCACAGATACCTGTCCTTCACCCGGCCCCAGACACCAGCTCTTCCTGCTGCCTTCTCTTTTCCGGTTGATGGAATCTACATCCCCACAGTGACCTGCCTTGAAGTCACCTTGGAATCCTCCTCATCCCTCTCATGTATCAAGTCCCGTGGCTTCTGTCCCTACAGGGTCTCTCAGATCTTGCCCCTTTGTGTCAGGATTTCCTTCGCCCCACTTGGGCCTTCTGTAACCGTCACCCAGCAGCTTCTTTTTCCGTTTCCAGCCCTGTTGTGGGCTTAGGATCAATTAATCTTCCCACTGTCACCCGTTTTCAAAAACTTGTGAAAACTGGTGTAGGATCCTTGGCCCTCAAGACCTTCTCAAGAAGCCCCAGCTTTCGTCTTGCCTTAGCATGTCTTTCTCTCCAAGGTGTTAGTGACAGTGACCTGCCTTGTGGCCCCAGATCAGGCCTCAGTGTTTTCCTCCTTGGCACCCATGCACTTCTCGTGTCCCGGATGCCCTCCTGCCTCTTTCGGCTTCCAAAGCTAATGCCAGAAACCCCATCTGCAGGGGGACACCTACCGCACTCCCCGCCTCCATCCTCAGCAGCTCCTTGGAACTCTGTACATGTCTCGCGGCACTTTCCTCAGCCACGGTCTGTCTGTACATGCAGCTCGGTCCACAGCAGCTGCAGTGATGACATGATGCAGAGCAGTGTCCTTGCTCAGGAATCAGACACCTAAGTCTGTGTCCCAGCCCTGCCTTCGCCAGCTCTGGGACTGGAGGCAAGCTGGCAACCCCTGGAGCTTGGTGTCTTCCTCTGTAAATGGAGAGGAGAGGACACCACATCCACGGCGTTCCAGCTGCTCCACAGAGCCCTCAGACCCCTCCTCTGTGTAGTGCAGAAGTTCCCAGGTCTTCGCTCCCTTCGCTCAGCTCTGTTCTAGGCAGGTTGATTTTGCCTTTAACATATCGAGGATTTAAACGAGTTTTAAAACATGGGAGTGAACAATGTCCAAGATTCATGCTGTCACTGATACTCTTGGCTTCTGGGTCACTGCTGGAGCTGTTACCACAGCTGACGCTTGTCAATAGGGTCTATTACACAGCCTGTGTATAGTCTTCAGCACTTGACACACATTTAAACACCCCCTCCAAGTGGCTTGCCCCAGGATTCTACATCTGGTCATTGGCAGAACTGGAACTCAGAGCTGTCTGACCTAAGAAAGGAACACTGAACAGTAATAAGCAAAACTGGAAAATGAGACGGGCATAAAGACAGAGGGCAGCCGTCAGTAGATGAGTGGACAGAAAGGCTGTCGTATACTTACACAATGGAATACTGCTCGCCATAAAAAAAAGGAAATCTCACCTTTTGCAACAGCATGGATGGGCCTGGAGAGTATTGTGCTAAATGAAATAAGCCAGTCAGAGAAAGACAAATACCATATGATCTCACTTATACATGAAGTCTAATGAGCAAAATAAACTAACAAAATAGAAACAGACTCACAGATACAGAGAACAGACTGACAACTTTAAAAGGGGGCGGGGGTCGAGAGGCTGGGTGAAAAAGGTAGAGGGATTAAGAAAAAACTCTAGACATAGGCAAGAGTATTACAAGAGGGCAAGGGGGTGGGGGAAGGCAGAAGAGAGGAAAGAGGAGAGATAAATGGCGATCGGAGGAGATTTGACTTTGGGTAGTGAACACATAGTACAATAATACAGATGATATTATTATAGAATTGTACACCTGAAACCTATATAATTTCATCACCCAATGTCGCCCCAATAGGTCCAATAAAATTGTTTTAAAAAGATAGGGGGCAGCAATATAACCATTGGCGTGAGTGTGTGTATGCCCCATCTCCACCCTGCTAATCCTTTTTTAAAACATTTAAATATGTAGATACTCCATGTGGGATATATACCAAGGTCTAAACCAGCTCTGTTCAATATAAAGTACAATGTGAGCCACCATGTAACTTTAAATTTCCTAGTACCCATATGAAAAGGGTAAAAAGAAACAAGTAAAATTAATTTTAATAGTACAGTTTATTCAACACAATATATCCAAAATGTTATTATTTCAACATGCAGTGATTATAAAAATATGAATGAATGAAATATTTTACATTCTTTCTTTGCACTAACGCTTCGAACTCCGGTGTGGATTTTACCCTCACAGCCGGTCTCAGTTCAGACTAGCCACATTTCAAGTGCTCAGTGGCCGCATGTACTGTGCTGGACAGCGCACGTCTGCACCATCAAAGAGAAACAGGGAACTTGCCATTTATTGGGAAAGGGAGACAAAACGAGTCCGTGCCTTTCTGCCCTAGGCTCACTGATTTCTCAGTCTTCTGTCTCCTGTGTTTTCGTCTGTTCTAGCTTGCGTGCGGTCCTTACATGTAAAACCAAGAGAGCTGAGGTTGAGGCAGGCGTGTGGCCTTTCTCTCCTGAATTAGTAGCACTTGGGTGACAACCTGCAAGTCGTGTTTATCAAGGCTGGCAGATCTTCCCCTATCTGTCCCCTTTAAAAAATGCTTGCTCCAGGGAGCCTCCCAGTGTCTGTGATCCATCACGTCACGTGCACTTTCAGAAACAAGCATTGCTGAAGGAAGGAACAAGTTAGGAGATCTGAATGTCAGTTAGCTTTTTTTTTTAGTCCTTACCCACGGATATGCTTATTAATTTTAGAGAGAGAGGAAGGGGAAGAGAGAGAAAACAGAGAAACATCAATGTGAGAAAGACACATAAACCAGTTGCCTGCCATGCACCATGGACACCCCAGCTGGGGATGGAACCCGCAACCTAGGTGCGTGCCCCAACTGGGGACCAAAACCCCAACCTTTTACTATATGGGACAATGCTCCAACCAACTTAGCCACCTGGCCAATCAGTTGGGGTGTGTGTGTGTGTGTGTGTGTGTGTGTGTGTTAACCACAAAGTAAAAAAAATAGCCTGGTTGCAAAAATGTCAAACAGTACAGAAGTTTAAAAAGTGAACATTGTCTTTACTATACTCCCATCCAAAATCCACTTCCCAAAGATTACCCCCGGGTGTACTTTCAGACCTTTTTAATGCAAATTCAAGTGTATGTTTTTATAAATACATGTATACATACACACACATGCACAGCTATAAATTTCTCACACAGAGATGGGCTTACACTAAACACCATACTCTTCTGTACATTGCCTTATTCACTTAATATTTTATGTTAGTTCATAGAAATCTAACTTATTTGTGAACTGCTGAATAATTGTCTGTTCATTTATTTCATAATTTAATTTCCTGTCGATGGATATTTAGAAGGTGTGTGTTTGTGGACTTACTACAACCTATGCTGCAGTAAAATCACTGTGCTTATTTGTGGAACATTTGCCCAAGTATTTCTGTATGGTGAATTCCAGAAGCAAAATTACAGGGTCAGATAACATGGATATTTAAAATTCTGCTTAGCTAAACCAAATTGCCCTCCAAAAAGCTTCAAGTAAACTGTTTTTAGCTTAAGACAGGACACAGAATTGAGATCCTCAAAGATTAAGAAAGGTTGTCAAGAGTAAAACAAGAGAAGGACTCTTATGTAAGCCTTTGGCTACCCCTTTACCCCTATTTAAAAATACTATCAAGAGGAAAATGTAAATGAGTATGGTAATTTTATGCAAGCTGTTGTTAAGCTTGATTTGAAGCATCTTTCAACTGTAAAATTCACTGTGGGTTTCCTTTTTTATCAGTTATGTAGCAATAGGGGCAGAATCAACCTCATTTTTTCAGTTAAAAAAAATTATCTTAAGATAAGTTCCAAGCAGTTTTTCAGACCCGTTTTTTCCAGTGCATGGACGGCATGAGGATTGTTCCGCAGAGTCCCTGAATGCCAAGGCCTGGAGAGTAACGTACATTGAGTTCCGATCCTCCTTCCAGGCAGGACATGGAGCTTGTGCCTTCTCTTCCTTCTGGGTCTTCTCCGTCACCAGACCTCCTGCATCTGTGCTGCAGTTTTCCTTCCGGGTCTCCTCATTGGACTAACTCTGGAAGCCCTTGCATTTCTCTAAGTAGGAAAAGAATCAGACTAATAGTCTCAGTTTTGCATTAAGGTCTCAGGTCTTTCTGCTCACGTTTGTCAACCATTGATTCGGATTAAAAATATTTAGTTTGAGGCAAGAAGCCACCATTTTTTTTACAAAGCAGTGGCAGGGACAGTAGATACTTTATACAGTGAGAGCCATTTCTTACCAGTCTAATCTTTAGTTGGTGGCAAACTTACCGTTATTATCTCCTGGCTCTCATGAGCCAGAGGTGCTTCCCAGCCCTACGAAAGAAAAAGTACCAGGCCCATGTAAAATAATTTTAGCTGGAGCTGGGACCTCGGACCTGAGTAGAGTCTGGCCTTGGTAACCCCCTCAAAGCATAATGTTACATAACATGTGTTGCTTTACAACATTTGTGCAAATTTACTAGACAAGACAATAAATATAATGAACAATACAGAGTACTCCAGGTAAATGTAAATTTATTAGATTTTTTTTGCAGACCTAAATAATTTCTCACAGAGCAGTCCTAAGGCACTAAATTATAACAAATAGTAAAACGTGGTAAGATTCTGCTTGATCTTGTCCTAAAATGATAGGCTGTCGCGACCATCTGTTGGCAGCCCCGCGTGGCCCGCTGCTGTGGGGTGGTCTGTGTCTGTCTGATACCCATGCTCCATTGTCTCGCACTGAGTGTCTGCCTGCCGTCTGGCCTCGCGTGGTGGCTGGAGGAGCTGGTGTCTGATAAGACCCAGTACTTGGCTTAACTGAGTAAAACTGGGCATTATTTCTTACAAAAATCAAAAATATTTCCCCAGTGTTCTTCCTTTCACTCCCTTTACCTCCTTTTCTTCTCTTCCCTTCCTCCAGACTTTTCCTCTTCGCTTTCGTCCCTCTTGCCCTTTCTCACCGCTCTGCCTCTGTCATTCTGCCCTGTCCTTCCTGCCGGTTTAACCGTGGGAAATACCAAGAGTTCCACGTGGCCTTCTACATACACCTTCTCTGATAATACATGGGAGTATTGGATTTTGGATTTGTTGTTCCAGTTTTGCTGGCTACGTTTAATGTACAAGTAGTAGAATTTGCTCAGAGATGGCTTAAGAGCTGTTGGCTCCTTCGGGTGTGTGCGCGTGCGTGCATGGGAGAGCATGTGTGTGCACACACTCATGCACTTTTATAAAACCAGGAATATGGTAAATGTATTTCTGAATCTTATTTTTGTTTTCTTATGAATGTTTTGCAAAGTCTTAATATGAGAAAAATGGTAGAAATGCAACTACAGACGTGGGCTATATTTACTTGCATATAGAAATGCTGCAATTGCAGATGGAAATATTCCAATGACAGGTTTCCAGTGGGAATTGGATTTTACTATGAGCTGAATTGGATACTTCCAGCTCTTCTCTTATCACTGGCATAGTAAGAGTTAACTGAACATTCTCAGTCCAAAACCTAGGAGAAGATCCAAAACTTTGGAAGTCGGGCATCAGAAGCCTGCCAAATGTGTTTGCGCTATGTTGCCCAATCATTTAATTGATAATAATTTGACATTCTAACATATATTCAGAAGTAATTTGGAAGCCAATTGCTATGTCTTTTTTTGCTGGTCAGAATCATATTGATTTCTCCATTTATCAGCATGCAATAAAATTAATTTCAAAGGCATTCAGCTAAGTGGTACACAGCCCTGATTAAAAATGGCAAACTTACCCGGCTGGTGTAACTCAATGGATTGAGTGCGGGCTGGGAACCAAAAGGTCCCAGTTCGATTCCCAGTCGGGGCACATGCCTGGGTTGCAGGCCAGGTCCCTGGTGGGGGCCGTGTGAGAAGCAACCATATATTGCTTTCTCCCTCCCTTTTCCTCTCTCTGGAAATAAATAAATGAAGCCTTTAAAAAAAAAATGGCAAACTTATTTGGAAGAATTTCCACTTTGCCAGAACTAGATTTAAAAACCCATTTGGTGACACAGGTGTGTTGTGTACACCTGGCAATAGTTAAATAGATCTTCCCCTCCCGCATTCCCTTGTTTCAGAAACACAAGGTTGATTTTGATTCAAAAAATGGGCAGCTGTTCTCAACACTTTTCTCATCACTATCTCCATAGTGTTGAGTCCCCTCTGCCATCAGTTACATCTCTTTCTCTCTCTCAGGTAGGAGCACAAACACCAGAAAAACATGTGAAATGGGGTCAGGAGGTGAGAAGAATGGCATATCTAATAGGTAGAGACAGAGACGTGAGAGCAGTCTTAGATGAAACATGGCCAGATAGTAAAGTTGATCTAAGAGCTATTCAGAGAGCATTAAGTGACTACAAAATGAGTTCCAAATAATGTCTACCTTGTGTTGACCACAAATTGTCTAGGTAGATTGTCCCTCTTAGAAGAATGAGAAAGAAAACTAAAAGGATAAAATTCTTGTGACTTTAAAACAAAAAAATGACTCAACAAGGCAAGTAACATTTTCCAGAAGCCTGAACAAAGATACAAACTCTGAAAATGATTAACTAGCGAAGTCAGAAGAAAAAATTTTTGAAGCAGTAGACTAACTCAAAAGAATGCCAGAAGACATACTCTCTAAAGCAGAAACAGCAGGCCACCAGAACTGGACATTCTGAAATGGAGAAACAGGTGGAAAGGGAGGTGAACGGCATGTGGACTTGCAAGGAAGTCAAGTACAGTGGCACAAATACAAGCTGATGTGGGAGGAAGAACTAGAAGTAATACTATAGGAAAGGGAATCACTGATGTAAAAGACGATATTGAGAGTTCTCAACAGAATGCTGGGGAAATAAATAAAACAGTGAGAAAATGAAAACAATGAAGGATAGAGAATAAAAATCTGGCCTAAGAAATCTATGGTCTTAAAATGCAGTAATCAAAAACATAGTTAAAGAAACATGTTCCTATACTGAGGGTAAGACTTGAGTATGTGACTTAAAAGGTCTCGCAATATTTGGAGGAAAATCACTGAAAAAAGACAATGGTATTTAGGATGCTCAGGGTAGTGAGTATAGCAAACTCAGTTTGGATCGGCTAAAGAATAATTTGTTGCTCACATAAACAGTGACTCCGGAGGTAGGTGAGCTGCAGGTTTGGCTCAATCCAGAAGCTGCAGCTCCATTTTTCGAAGATTCCATTTTCTGTGTCTTGGCATCTTCAAAGATTGTCTTTCCTCGGGGCAAAGTGACTCCAGTAGTTCCAGGGTTCTCAGACAAGGACTCTCACTTAGGCAAAGAATACAGTCCTCTGTCCCCAGGGTCCAAACAGGAGTGCTGAATTCATTCTTAGGATTGCTTATGACATACGCCGACAGTGGAAGCAGGGACTGAGATCAGAGAAATGGAATTCGTTGGCCCGGTAGGTGGTGGTCTGAAGAACACCAGGTTCTGGTACAAGGCCAAGGGGGAAAATGCATGCTGGGGAGGCAACCCATGGAATCCACTGCAAAGACTGCCACAAAGCACATGCTGGCACGTGTTTGAATTGCATCAAGAAAGAAAAAAGCCTTTAAGGACCAAGTAAATGTATTTGAAACCCATACAAAAAGGAGGGAGAATCAGGCTGGCATCAGAATTCTCTTTATTTAACTAAAGCCAGAGGAAAATGGGGAAGTATCTGTAGCTTTGAGAGGGAAAGACTGTGACCCAAGAATTTTGCTCTCAGGTGAGTTGTCCTGAATGTGAGAAGGCAACAGAAAAGCTCAGATATGCAAGGATTCAGTTATTGTTTTGTTTGTTTGTTTGTCTAATACCCTTGGACATGACTGAGCTGATTGAGAGGAATATCAAAATTTGCATATTAAGAATGGCAGGCCACCATATGCAAGGACTGGTAGGAGTCTCTGAGGGATTGTCTACAGACCCAACACCCAACTTTTCACAAAATCCCGAAGAGAACTGTGACTTCAGACCTCACCTGTTTGTACTGGCCGTACTAATGACCCCGTAGGAATGCAGTTGGGTTAGTGTATTTTTCATAACAGCATCTGGATGAAGCTTAAAGCAAGTCATTTCATTATGAATTAATAGTCCTTATTATGAGAATAACCCTGTAATTGGACTTTAGAAATTCCCCTGAAAAAGCTTCAGGCAGAGTGTACCATCAGATGTAAAAGTTTAATTAAATAGGACAAAAATTGTGTTTCATTTTAGCCCACTTG